>JAOUQX010000035.1:7082805-7101121 GCA_028566295.1 Liobagrus marginatus
CGGTAGGCTTTTTAACATGTTTTTGGCGACTTCTTCACCCGGTATTTTCTGTACCCGGCGTATAAGACGCCCCCCCCCCCAATTGGTTATTTGTTATTGCCTATTTCCTTTATTATAGTTTATTTACTTTTATTTTTATTCTCTTACTTTACTGTTAATCCTTATTTCTGATCTTGATTTGACCTTGAATTTGATATCATTCTTTTTAAGTACTCAATCTTTCTTTTTCCAGTTGCAGCGCTCTCCAGACACAGAGGAGGCACATAGTCAGCTCCACAAAGTTGAGGAGCTGGAGCAGCTCCAGGAGGAGGCACATAAATCTTATCACCATGGTGATTACACCACCACCATTCAGGTGCTGGAGAGGATCATAGAGGCGAGTTTCAGAAAGAGACACCCAAAAGATGACTTTCATCCTATCATTTGATATGTTCAGGTAACTTTTGGTTTTGTATAGCTTGCTTTTAATAGCTTTCGTGATTCATCTTTTGGTTTAGCTCTCTCCGTGGAATCCAGAATCTCGGGAGCTAAGAGCAGAATGCTACATACGCATTGGGGAGCCGAGGAAAGCCATATTGGACCTGACACCTGCGGCACGGCTCAGAACGGATAACCGAGCAACGTTTCTCAAACTCAGCCATTTGCTGTACAGCCTAGGAGAACACCATGAGTCACTCAGGTACTCACTTGTAAGCACAATTAGTGAATATGGTTTAAACCAAATACATTTGAAATGAAGGTGGTTAACGTAAAATTTACCGTTATGGTGTTCGAATACCTAGCATATCTTGAACCATACTTTTAGAGAGATATTATTCCACTTCATATTTACTAAATATATTGCCTTACTTCCCTTACTCTCTCTGGTGACTAGTGAGATCCGGGAGTGTCTGAAACTGGATCAAGATGACAAGGAATGTTTTGGCCACTACAAGCAAGTGAAGAAGCTCAGCAAGCAGCTGGACTCTGCTGAGGAACTGATCTCAGAACAGCAGTAAGTATTAGCAGCACTGAGTTGCTCCATTAGCATAGGGAAATTTCTTTTGGGGCATATTACATTTGCCTAGCTGCCATCTTGCCGCAACTGCGATCCTCACTATTCAAACCACACTAGAACAAACCCTCAATATACATATGTGTAATATAACCAATAAAAATAAAAGTAGTATCAAACATCTGATTCCAGATGTAGTCTCCCATTGATAGTCTAATAAACTTCAAGTCTAACCTCTAGCTTTCCACTAGATTTTGGATGCGAGTGTAGGGGTTTGTGTTCATTTAGCTATAAGAGAATAATTGAGGTCAGCTACTGATGTTCGGTGAGGAGGTCTGGCATGAAATCTGCATCTTACTTCCACCCCCAAGGTTTTCAGTGAGATTAAGGTCAGGGCTCTATGCAGGACGTTCTTTCAATCTATCCTTTGCAAACCATCTCTGGATTGAGCTCGCTCTGTGGATATGGAAATATAAAAAATATGACTGCAGTATGAATAAACTAATTCATTATCACACCTGCTGAGTTAACAAACTCTCAGATTCACTGTCATATATAAAAAGACCTGATATTCATGACCATTTTATTTCCTGTAACTGTTTTAGAATTTAAGTAAATGTTGTTTACTAACCCATTTGTATAACAGATATCAAGAAGCAATAGAAAAGTATGAGTCTGTAATGAGGACCGAACCAAACATTCCATTCTACACCAACAAAGCGAAGGAAAGGATCTGCTTCTGTCTACTGAAGGTCTATAATGTACTAATGGACAAATATACTAAAATGGTGGGCTTACATTGTATTAATATTACAAATTCCTTCCATTTGTGTAAGTAGAATAAAAATGCAGAGAAGGCAATAGACACATGTTCAGAGGCCCACCAGAGAGACCCTCAAAATATCCACATCCTCCGAGACAGAGCTGAGGCCTACATTCTGCTACAGGACTATGAAAAAGGTAGATACTGTGTTGCTTATTTATGAAATGTGACACAATATTCATTGTTTATTCAAATTTTTTTTCTGTCTCTTGCAATCCATCTCAATCTGTTTTTGTCCACAGCTGTGGAGGATTATCAGGAGGCACGCGAGTTTGACCAGGACAATCAGGAGATTCGTGAGGGTCTTGGACGTGCACAGAAACTCCTAAAGCTTTCACGGAAGAGGGATTACTACAAAATCCTTGGAATAAGCCGGTATGGACATAATAAAGATGTTTGATTTTTCTTGGTTTCATGTTTTTATACTTTTTAAGCAGCACTGGTGCAAATTAGGGATGCACCAATACCAGTTTTTAAGGATCGAGTACCAGTATATTTCTTCTGGCACTCACTGATGTCTGTCGTCATTTTTTTAAAAATATTTACACATTGCTGAGGCTGACATTAGGTCTGTCGTGTGTGTCAGTTTTGTCAGTTATATCTGCCAAATTGTTCTCTCTTTAGGACTGCTAATAAACAGGAAATAATTAAAGCATATAGAAAACTGGCACAGCAATGGCATCCGGACAACTTCCAGAATGAAGACGAAAAAAAGAAGGCAGAGAAAAAGTTCATTGACATTGCTTCAGCTAAGGAAGTTCTAACAGATCCAGGTAAATGTCTTTATATTAGGGCTAAATAGGGAAATGTTTTGTAAGATTTGGACTTGTCTATACCCACCTCATTTGAATCATTCTAAATTGTCTGAAAAGTTTAAATTGTTAGCCGTGTAAGATTTAGCTGTTAAACTGTATTAAATTGTAATATTCGTGTGTTATACAGAGATGCGTCAGAAATTCGACTCAGGTGAGGATCCCTTGGACCCTGAGAACCAGCAGGGAGGAGGAGGTGGTGGAGGAGCAGGAGGCTGGCCATTTGGCTTCAACCCGTTTGAGTCAGGTGGAAATTTCCACTTCAAGTTCCACTACAATTAATATGGCTACGCCATTGAATATGGTGGACATTAATATTATGGACAGTGGACTGGACTTATTTAAAATCCCACAAAGGAAAAATGAAGACGATCTACATATTTTTCAGATGACTTTTCTGTTGGCTCTTATCAGACAGGGTTAGTTGTGTGCCAATTTAGACTTAAATATTTGAATTTCTTAAGGAATCAAATGTTCTGACAGGATGTAATTTTTTTTGCACCGTGCCATGCAATCATGTGCTGTGATGAATCAAGTCTTTTAAGTTAAACTATTTCTGGTTTATCAGCTGACCATCTCTGTTACACCTGCTTTTCTATCTACGTCTCTCTCTCACACTCTCAATTCTGTCCTGTGTAGTTTACATTGGCAAGGTTCGGATATCAGTATGTAAGAAGTGTGTATCCAAGACACTGAATGCTTAAGGTTCTGTCTCAACACTCCAGACCTGACTAAATCAGTATTGCACTATTTTGTGCATTTAATTGATTGCTATAATTTGCAAGGATAAACATTTACTGAGCAAATTACATAAGCTTTGAGATATAGCCTGTTATTCTCTTCCTGTGTGATTTTCAAGGACATCTGTAGAAGTTGGCCTATCATGTTTCTGTATTTCTTTTCTTTTATGTACCTTTTTTCTGTTTAGCATATCAGGTGTCACTCAATATGGCAAAGCAGTTTGGTTAGTGAATAAATGGAGAGCATGCAAAGTCTAGTTCATGCAGTTCAACACCTGATCATGGCTTAAAAGACGACATGGCCTATACATACCATATGCAAAACACTCCCAAAACTACTGATGCACTGGCCCAATGTGTGCTATCCTAGTACTTTACAAAGTTCTGTTTTTTTTGTATTATAAGGTCTCAAAATGAATTTACTCTATAACATGCGGCCCATTCTGACATAAAATTGGGCAGATACATTGAATACATTGACCTGATCTTTTGTAAGAATTTGCATTAATATGGATATAGTTTATTTTACTAATGTGTCTGTTTCTCCCATTAATACTTATAAAAACTTGCAGGTTCCCATTGACTGGTTTAGCGTTTCTTTTTAAGTGATATTCATGGTTTTGTGTGTCATAATTGTCTGCTTTCTTTGAATTAAGTTATTTAAAGCCATTTTCAGAATGGATTCTTTAAAAATAAGAGGGAATGTTTCATTAATACCATCATTTTAACTGTTGTGTATTGTATCCAATGAGTTGCACACATTAAACACTGGCCTGCTGGACACAACTAATCTTTCTGTTAACTGAAATGTTACATTTATTTTCTAGGTACGTTTGCAGAATACTTATATGTTCGTTTCACTGGCTGTGTAATGTTCATCCGTTATGACACGGCTCTGTGGAATACTTGATTCTGATTGGTCAATCGCGCCTTCCAGCGGTATGTTATTCCCAGCATAAGAAAACACCGCTCATCCGGGTACTACGAGTTACTTGAATACTACTTAATGCTTAACGTGTCTTTCCGTTTTCTTCGCGGATACTTTGCGTAGGAGTTAATAAAATATTTCAACTCGTCACTATTTCGTGTCTAATTCTGTAATACGCAGGATGTAATGTACATCTAGCCGGTAGTTATGGCAGCATGAACCCCGACAGAGTGATCAGGACAACCGCCTGGATGAACATTATCCCTTAGCACAGATTTCAAGTTTGACAAACTGTCAAATGTCAGTTCTGCATCAGATGGACCTGATGTTATGTAAACGTTCATACACGATTATAGCAAAACTCACATTTGATTAGTTTGTTTCAGTCTCATACTTACAGCAGCTTTACTTAATCTGACTAAATGAAATAAACATCTACATCCGAGTGACATTAATACTAATAATGAATTTGTAAAAATGCGCGTGTGCGCGCGCGCGTGGGGGTTGCCACGGTAACTTTCGTGTGTTGATATGGCTACGCTGAAACAATGATGAAGGTTTAAGCTAACAGCTAATGGAAAAAAAAAATCTAAACATTTTTTGTTTATATTTAGTGGTTGCATTACTGTTACTTTACCAATTCTATTACAATGCCGAGATCGAAGTATTTCACTCCAAATGAAGTGGCCGCGCACAATACAATAGATGACTTGTGGGTGTCTTATCTAAGTAACGTTTACAATTTGACACCTTTGATCCAGGAATACAAAGGTAAGAAGCTGAGTAAAATCGCGATCATTTACTTTCTTTAACACCGCTGTAACATGGGCTGTCTAACACTCGCTCGGTTAAGTAACACTTGTTATATATCTACATTTGACTACGCCGTGTTAGTTAATGTCACCTAGTTAACCTCATACCTTTGATTGTTTTTTTAGGCGATGTTCTTTTGAAACCGATTATTGAATGTGCAGGAAAGGACATCAGTCACTGGTTTGACCCAAAAACAAAAGATGTAAGAAACATTACCAGATTTCTAGTTATACAACACAATAAAATATGAATAAGCTATTTCCAATCACTACATTGGGTTCAATCCAAGTCTCAATAACAACAATAGATGTGTCTGCTTATAAAGAATGGCATTTTGGCGTTTTTGTTATTGTTTTTGTGATCCAAGAAGAAAATAGCTCCTGTAACTACAGTATTATTGTACAAGTGAGGAATAATGTACAAATTCTGAATAATGTATTTTAACCATTATTGATTTCAATAATTGTGTTATGGCTGCACAACGGTTGTGAACCCCTGATCACCGATCAAATCCATTTTTAGTCATATTTTTATTACCACTATACAAACTATTCATAAGGTTTAAGAAATGTTTATTCGATATTTAGAGACCACGATTCCTATTCATATTCACACTATATTTTGATTTTCGAAGACATCGATAATACTTGTGTATTAATAATTTCCTTTCCCAGATTATTACCCATGTTGATCCTATAACCGGCTGTGTGAAGTATTACACCCCCAGGGGGCGCTTTTTGCATGTGCCGCCCATTTACCCTCGCACTGACTGGTCCAATGATTTTGGGAAGCCTTGGTGGAAAGACAGTCGCTATGAAGCTGGCATTCTGACAGCCAAGGCACGTTGGATCCGCATCATTAACACACTCACTGCTCAGCAACATTGGCTAGAGGTAAACCCGGTCACTTAGCGTAACTGTGATGGCATGCAAATATTTTGTGGTTATAAACTCTTCTCATATAAAAATCATAGCCTGTCTCCAGAGCCTGGCGCACTAATTAGTTCAAATATGCCAATGAATAAAAATCAGTGATGGCAAAGTGTGCAAGATATGTATAAATGTTGCAGGAACCGTGTCAAATTGGGTAGCTGCGCTGTGCTGTAACGTGCTGAGGAGGGCAGCGTTGAGCTAGATTTCTGGATTCTTCTCAGTTCTAATTGATCGACCCTCAACTCAATCTAATTTTGACTTCTTAATTGTTGTTTTTACTTTCCATCTAGTTTCAGCATCGAATTATCCTCCTTTTCGGAACGTTTCTGTTGTTATGTCACTGGGTGTACAAGTGGACTGAAGTGTGGCCAGACACACTCATCTGGCATCCTGTATGGTCCAAAACTATGCAGGATTATTCCTATTATTGCTATTATGCTGACATTTACAGCATCTTATCCAGAGCGACTTACAACCAAACAGTTGAAGGTTAAGGGCCCTGCTCAGGGGCCCAGAAGTGGTAGCTTGGCAGTGCTGGGAATTGAACTCAAGTCTTCGGATCAGAAGTCCAATACACTGAGCTACCCCTGACTATGAAAATCATGCCACACCACACCCTTTAAAAAAAAAAAATCAAAAAACTAAAAAAAACATAAAACTAAACTTCTCCAGAGCCACTTGGCAATTTCCAAATTCCTTCCCTTCTCTTTTTGCAGATCATAGAAGCTCTGCTTATACGTTTCCTATTAGTCTATAGTCTATGTACAGCAATTCCGAGCAATGCATTTGATCTGTATGGAAAAACAAATGGTGTTGTATTACAAATCAATAACTCTAGGAATGTGACTGAAACCGGATACCTCTTTATTATCTGGCTAGGTATGTTCCGAGGAAACACTAGACGAGATTTTGCACCGTTTTTTGCGCTTTAACTCCCATGCAGCCAGCTACACCTGGAAGCATAACGGCATCAATCTGGACATGAGTAAAACCTTGAGTGAAAACAGCATTCCTGATGAAGATGAGGAACTGTACTGTTGTCGGATGGATCGAGACCTTTACACGCCATCTATATGTCTTTACTACAATGATGACCTAACTGAACTGTAACCAAAGGGGCATACTGTTATCATGTAGACCATAAATCCTAATATTACAACATAATAATAAAGTATTTATTCTTAATTGGAATTATTAATTGTTAATAGTAAATAGTAAAGAAATGTGTGTACTTTGTATTAAACGGGCAACTATATTTTCCTTTTTTCAAACTCCAAACGAATATCAGAGCACTGAATCCACACATTAAACGGTTAATTTTTAAGCAACATCTGATGTAAATCTGGGCATGGCTGCGGCAGTGCTCTTACACCCCCCCCCCCTCCTTAGCCTCCCTCCAGTCAGACAGCCACAATAACGCAAAGCCTTTGCTTGCTCAAAAATAGTTTTATATATTGGTCGGGGCCTTTAAGAATATCAAGGTAGCCATGTTGGATGGATTTGTGTCGCTCTGTAGCTTAAAAAGAGTGTCCGACTAAAGAGCCTGTGCTCAGAAAATCAATAAATACACACGGCTAGCAGTCTGACTGTATGAAGATTTTCACCAGAGAGAAAAAAGCAAGAGAAATCCAACTTGGTATTAGCAAGAACACCCCCTTTTCACTGGAACAATCTGAATATTTTGAGGAGGGAGGGCAGAAGGGGAGAGAGAGAGAGAGAGAGAGAGAGAGAGAGAGAGAGAGAGAGGAGGGGGGGCGTTCTGAAATAATATAGTCAGCCATTTTTATGTAAGGGGATTTTTTCTTATTGGGGGGGTTGTTAAAAAATAAATATAAGGGCGGCCATCTTTGTTTCTCTGCCTTGTAGTGTAAAATATTCCAAAACGCCCCCCACTCTGTGTGTGTGTGCCGATTTGAATATTAAAATAAATATTATTCGGAAAGAGTATACTTTTTGATCTCGAGGACGGGGTCGCTGACAGGGATATAATGTCCTCACCTCTCCGTTCTTGTGAGGAAGATGAGGGCATGGCGGTTAATTCTGAGGGAGGAGATTTTGATGAAGAAGAAGAAGACGACGGGGAGCTGGACGAAAACGCAAGCGACATAAACTCACCGGCAGCGCTTCGAGAAACTATAGCGCTAGCCGCACCAGGTACCGAACACACATACACACAGACCGACACACACACACACTCTCTCTCACCGGACCCGAAACAGAAAAAATGCTAGTATAAAATAGTTTTACAACTTCGAGCATGAATAACATGGCAACATCAGCAGCCTGTGATCTCGGTTTTTCAAGTGGGTGTATTTGCTACACATCATAAGCGGGGTAAATGTGCACTTTGAGCATGAAGTTTAAAGTTTATTTAAAGTTGACTATACGCGTTTTCTGTCCTATTTACGTTAGTCTTCCTTTATATGCTTTTTCCAAGACATCCAAGGACTGATACATTTCAAATGTAACATACTTTACCACATAGTGCTGCTTGATAAGCTATTAAGGCTAATATCCACATAAACAAAAAATTCTAAAGCTTTTTAAAAGTCGAGTGTCGAGTGCAGGCTCGTAGAGGGAGAGGCTTGCGGCTGATTGAGAGAGTAGTGCTATGACAGAATGTAAATAAACGTGACCCTACCCACTGTCACTTCAGACAACACACACCACACACACACACACACACACACCTAACATTACTACTGTATACATGTAATCATCTACAACACTGCAGTTTGCTCGGGTGTTTTACTTTGTGTCCAATCTTGGTGTTAAACTGCTACATGTGATATGTTAAATAATAAACGGATAAACGTAAAGGCTAATTATCAACAGAATAAGGAGCTTAATAACACTTGACATTTGATATCAGACAGGATAAGTTGTGCCTCATTGGTATCTTGTTTCCACGTTTTAATTACATATGGGAAAAGCCTATGTGTTTGTTTTGTTGAAGAATGTTTGCTGTTTGATAATTGACTTGGCTTGAAACGCTCACGTGTAGTTTGAAACGCTGTAGGCCCTTTATTTCAGTGAAGAAAGTGTCTTGTGCAGGGAGTGAAATGAGCGCCTGAATCAATTAAAGTACGCGACCCGTGTTCCCCTGCGGCCCCTGGAGACCTGCGGCAGCAGCGGAGGCTCGCCGGCTGTGCTCAGTCCCTGGAGCTCGAGCTCTCTGTGTGGGGGAGCCGACGCACTTGACAGCTCTGAGTTGCAATGAGTGGCGCGCGGCCTGCATATCCTCGAGTCCCGCGTGCGCGCTGCTGCCGCCTCTGACTGCGCGAGGCCAGTTGGGGGGGGAAAGCAATCGCGCCATTCGCACGCTGCAGCTAACGACAAAGGGTGTTAGGTGAAAACCGAATTGATTTGAGTACAATGGCGGATGCAATTTTAGCCCCCCCCCATACATACAGTCAGGGGTGCGCCTTTGTTCTTACTTTGTCCTGGAATTTTATTAACAGTTTCCATAGGCAAATAAACGAAAAAGGGTTAGGGTTAGAATGTATAACATTCATTAACACGGGATTTACTTAACCCCCCAGATGTTAAACCCATTAAGCTTTATTGATCAGTTTTGAATCAGTTTATACATGATTTTAAAATATTTTCTTCTTTTTTTAAAATATATGACTAAAGAAATTCATGAAACTGAAACTAAAACTTTATCACATCAACATTATCATCGTCAGGCTTCTAAACATGCTGTAATATACACTACTATACAATTAGGTTAAACGAGTTTAGATTAATTTGTTAATACTGATCTTAATGCAGGTCAGAGGTTGAGTAATTGAGTGACACTGATGCTGTCTGCTCCCTCACTCCCATGATGCGCTAATTGGTCAAACCATTGTGATGCCTAATTGTTTTGGGAAGTGCTTAAAGGGATTATTTTCAGATTGTGTCAAGGGCTATTGTCAGTTCTGTTCAGAGATCACTCCTTTCTATGCTCCCACACTAACCGCTACCTCACTCCCAAAACAGAAACATAATTTTTTTTCTTCAGACGATGGTGGGGATGGAGGGGAGACATCAGAAAGAGAAAGTCTTGGAAAGAAGAAAAGAGGTCCAAAAAAGAAGAAGGAAGCTAGAAAGAAAGACAAAGAGGGCAAGACTACAAAAGCACGCAAGCGCAAAAAAATAGTACGTTGCTCAATCTTGCATTATGCTCTATAATATAATTTCTTGTAAATAAGGTGTTCTTACTACTGTGTTCCTCTTCATTTTGTCACTTGTTATTTTTTTTATTGGTATCTATGTGTTTTAGGACAGCGATATAGAGAGAGACTCAGAACAAGACTTCGGCATGAACTCGGATCACTCGGTCAGCGATTATGGAGAGAAGAAGAAGAAAAAGAAGCATAAAGACAAGAAAGAAAAAAAGACCAAGAAAAAGAAAAAAGATGATGAGGACAGTACACACGAAGAGACGACAAAAGTAAGACAGCTACTGTATATGATCTTGAGTGTTTGTAAACAAGTGCTTTTAGAGCCACAGTTCCTAGCCACAGTACATCCTGACCATAGATGCTAGATGCAATAATTTGAAGCATACTTGATATGGACAAGAGCACCTTCTTGTCCACATATAGTCTGTGTTTTAATGAGCATTGTTTGGTTACATGTTGCTATCAGCCAGTAGAACTGAAGACATCTGCTCAGTTGGCGAGAGACTGGGGACTGGAGGATGTGGATCATACTTTCACAGAGGAGGACTATCGCACACTAACCAACTACAAGGCTTTTAGCCAGTTCATGAGGTACTGTTTTAACTATTTGTGGTTAATTTGGAACTTAATTGCACCATAATAAAAATAAGGATGAATAAGAAATTTGTAAAAATTTCTTGTGCAGACCTATGATAGCTAAGAAGAATCCAAAGATTCCCATGTCTAAAATGATGACCATCTTGGGAGCAAAATGGCGAGAGTTCAGCTCCAATAACCCTTTTAAAGGTTCAGCAGCTGCAATTGCAGCTGCAGCAGCGGCTGCGGCAGCAGCCGTCGCGGAGCAAGTTTCCGCGGCAACTGCTTCTCCCGAGCCACCTCCTCAGCCACCCCCAATTCGCAAAGCCAAGACCAAGGAAGGGAAAGGTGAGTGGCTTAGTACAGGGTGAAGGTGCATGGTGTTGCTTAAAAATGTAAACATTATTTAGTTGCATGTTTTACTTACATGAATTTTGGTCCCCATAATTAATTTGTAGTCTTAGTCTCCGATGTCATGTCTATGAATTGTTTAATAAACATGATGTATATTGTACACAGAACTGGAAATACTTTATATTTTTGAAAGTCACTCTGGTGAAACTCTACCTGGCAGTAACAAAAACAGTTTGTGACTGGTTATTCTACATGTCAGTCGGACGCCAGTAAATTCTGTAAAAATATGTCAGCTGCAAAGATTTATGTTGGAAAAGACATTTTTATATTGCTTGATTATTGAAAAGTAAGCAGAAACTTTTAATATGCATATGAACGCCTTCAGTGTGTGTAGTGTGTTGTCCTGTGTTTGTGGGACAGGCCCTGGGTATAAAAAGCGCAGCAAGAGTCTACGGACGTCTGACAAAAAGAAGCCCAAGTCTAAGAAGATGGCTCCCCTTCGAATAAAACTGGGAGCTCTTGGGAACAAGCGCAAGAAGAGCAGCTCGGTGAGACTGCATGCTGTTTACACTCATTTGTATTGTTGATGAAAGACACTGTGTTATTATAACGTGCATTGGTGCACGTCTTTACAAACTGACATGTATGAAGTTTGTCTTGAACAATGAGGATGGCCCAAAATATGTCAGCGTTATATTGTCAACTCCGGATTTATTGCACCCTTCAAAAGAATACACTTCATAATTTATATTACTTCTCAAGTCCAACTTTTTTTAGAGTTATACAAGTTCCACCACACCAACACTTTCAAATGAGTTATGCAGTAAACTGTATACTTTAGATCATGGGTTTTCAAACTGGAGTTCGCCAACTCCTGGGGGGTTCCTTAGGGAATTGCAGGGGGTTGGTGAGTTAATGACATGCACAGGGCTTAAAGACAGTCCTACATTTAAACAAACTTGATATTGCTTTTGAGTTGAGCCGAGAGTAAAGCCCTGTGCGTAACTACTGTCTTAATCCTGCTTCTACTGAATTTCTGACCGCTACAGGTCGCTGCAGCAAAACTTCTAATAATTCATAAAACAACTCAAAAATGTTTCTTTTTTTAAATAAACTCTTCGCTTCACCCTATCCAATCAATAAAAGGCAATAAATTGCCTGAAGGAAAAAGAAAACATGTAGATTCAATTTTGTGTTAAGATAAAACCATACATAACTCGTAAGTTTAAGGATAAAATATATTTTATTTCAAGTGTATTAAAGGTAGTGGTAGTTCAGTGGTTAAGTTGTTGAACTGTTAATCTGAAGATTGTGGGTTCAATTCTCAATACCAGCAAGCTGCCACTGCTGGGTCCCTGAGAAAGGTCCTTAATCCACAACTGCTCAGTTGATTAAATGTAAGTCGCTCTGGAAAAGGGCATCTGTTAAATGCTGTAAGTGTATGTGAATTCATGCCTTTATGAAGGGTGCCAGTAACTTTTAAGTTGATTGTGTGACTCATGACAATGGCAAAAGCAGAAATAACGTGTTTGTGTGGTATATTTTTCTTTGGTGTATGTGTTTTATGTAGAGTGAAGATGTTGAAGATGATGACTCTGAGCAGGAGAACTCAAGTGTTCACAGCTCCTCAGTGCGATCCGACAGTTCTGGCCGATTGAAGAAGAACAAGCGTGGTCGGCCAGCAAAGAAAAAGAAAAAGGGTGGGTGACATTTTCTGTTCCCTTTGTTCACTGTGCTTTGTTGACTTGTGGCACTTTCTATGTTTATTTTATTTTTTTTAAATATAATTATGGACTGCTTTCATCTTGTTGTGCGCCTTTTCTTATCTCTCTGTCTTTACTACTAGGAGATGAGGATGGTGATGGCTATGAGACAGATCATCAGGACTACTGTGAGGTGTGTCAGCAGGGAGGGGAGATCATCCTGTGTGACACATGCCCCAGAGCGTATCACCTAGTGTGTCTGGAGCCCGAGCTGGAGAAAGCTCCCGAGGGCAAGTGGAGTTGCCCTCACTGCGTGAGTCACTTTCATAATACTTCAGCACCTCTAAAGTTTGCTTGAAAGCTTAAAGAAGCAACAGGTTTATTTTGGTGTTTTTATCAGAGTCTTGAAAGAAGAACTGAGTCACTGGCAGAAAGTTTCCTTTTAAAGTTGTGTCACTTCAGGAGACATACCATGTAACCAGTTGTGAGGTCAATGTGCTATGCTTTACATCAGCTAAGGCGCTGAAACTAGTGCTTGTTTACATTTGATAACTGTGTACTTGCATTCATAATTTATTACACTGCTTTGCCAACTGTATGCGACCTCCTGACCATCACACCAGTGTGTTTTTTTTTTTTCAAACGGTTACAAACAGATTGGAATGGACTGGAATCCTTACTGCACCATAGACCTCCTCAACAACATCAGGGCCTCACTAAGTGACAAGAACTAATGTAAATTGTACCTAAATGCATCACAGTTTAGTAGAACGCCTTCCCAAAGTAGAGTCTATAATAACCTATGACAATACAGGATAGTAAGGCAAAACTGAGATGGGATGCTTATAACGATATGGCTATGACGAACAGGGGTCCATACATTTTTGTTGTATAAAAGTAAATCAAAACACAAAAATAGTTTATAAATCATTAGTGGATACTACAACCACATACAGTATATAAAATGTTGCATTTGAAATCGTCACTGAAAATCTTTTAGTTGTGTTATTTTAATATTGTGTTATTATCTCTCTTTTTTCTCTAGGAGAAAGAAGGGATACAGTGGGAGGCAAAAGAAGAAGACTTTGAGGAGTTTGAGGAAGAATGTGATGATGGTGGGGCGGTGGAACCAGGACCAGGAGGAGAAGAAGAGGAGGATGATCACATGGAGTTCTGCCGAGTGTGTAAAGATGGAGGGGAACTGCTATGCTGTGACTCCTGCCCTTCCTCTTATCACATACACTGCCTCAACCCCCCACTGCCTGAAATACCCAACGGAGAGTGGCTCTGCCCCAGATGTACCGTGAGTTCCACAATACTTAACTAGATATATTCAATTGAGTTAAACTGATAAACCTTAACTGTTTCAGAACAAGATGAATTGCTATATGGCAACAGCAGTATAGGGATGATGAACATGAGCACACGTGCTGCCAGTGTTCAGCATTGTTGTCTGTTCCACAGTGTCCACCTATCAAAGGGCGGGTGCAGAAGATCTTACACTGGCGATGGGGTGAACCTCCACCTCCTGTGCCTGTTCCCCCACCCCCAGATGCACCACCTGATGCTCCACCCCCACCTCCCATGAAAGGTCGACCAGAGAGAGAGTTCTTTGTGAAGTTAGCAGGACAGTCCTTCTGGCATTGTACATGGATCACTGAACTTCAGGTGTATATTTGTTTGAATGAGAAATAGAGAAACTGAGAGCAGACAGACATATAGACAAACAGACAGACGCAATTGACAACAGTAAGATAGATTATAAATGTTACATGAACTTACTTGGAACCGTATATTACATATATGTCTTTAGTAGGCATCTTCCCCTTCTCTTATCCTTCTGTCCTCAGCTGGAGATCTTTCACTCTGTGATGTTCCGTAACTACCAGAGGAAAACCGATATGGACGAGCCACCTAGTTTGGATTATGGCTCTGGAGGAGAGGAGGATTCTGGGAAAAGTGAGAAACGACGTGCCAAAGACCCACAATATGCTATCTTAGAGGAGAAATATTACCGCTACGGCATCAAACCGGAATGGATGATGGTACACAGAATAATTAACCACAGGTGAGCTTTGTTTCACGCAATGTAGTGACGATGTCATGACAATTGCATTCAAAATGCTGATGCATTAATAATAATAATGTTTATTAAGATTCAACAGTGTATTGTGATGTGTACAGTAAACGACCGTTGCACCATACAATGAAATTCTTACCCTGTAAATCCTCCAGCAGTATATGACATAAATTATAAGATTAAATGAAAGGAAGGAGCAAAATGCACACAATAATAAATGTGCAATTATTACAAAAAGTATTATTACAAAACAATAATTATTACAAAAAAAAAGCAGATTTCTGCCAAAAAAACTTTTAATAACTTATGCTAACGTTGTTGCATGCTTGTGTGTTCATGTGCATCGATGCAGTGTGGATAAGAAGGGGAACTACCACTACCTGGTGAAGTGGAGAGACTTAACTTATGATCAGTGTACATGGGAAAGAGATGACTTGGACATCCCAGAGTTTGGCATCCATAAGGCAGCTTACTGGAGACACAGGTACCACAAACGTTAAATAAAATTCCAAACTATCTGAGGCTATCTTATATTTTATACTTGTGGAGTTTGTATGATCTTGAATGATGAATGAGTGAATAGGAAGCTTTATTCATCTCAGGGCGAATATGTATACAGTATATTGTGAAGATTTATATTCCAAAAATTCCAATATAAACAGAAAATTTTGTCAGTATTCCTTTTATTAGCCAAAGAGATCCATGACACTGATGACACTAAGCCTGTTTTGGTTCTTACAGAGAGGAGGTGATGAAAGAGGACCCAGACAAGCCAAGGAAGATGAGGGGAAAAGAGGAGAATGATGAAGCTCCTGGCACACCTGTCAATGATGTGAGTATAAGTCACTGGCAGACCCCTACTGCTTTTCCTTTCTTTGGCTGTACTCAATACTTAATGAGAAATTATCACACAACTGTTTTGCTCACTAAAAAACTCTTCCCTCATGTCACCCAGCCCACAATAAAGTACGAGGAGCAACCAGATTTTGTAACAGTAACAGGGGGAACTCTGCACCTTTACCAGATGGAAGGTCTCAATTGGTTGCGTTTCTCCTGGGCTCAGGGCACCGATACAATTCTGGCTGATGAGATGGGTTTAGGCAAGACCATTCAGACCATTGTCTTTCTTTACTCACTTTATAAAGAGGTGTGTTTGTTATCACATTATTAAAGCTAGTGCAGTGATGCACAATTAATGCTTCCTAAGACGTTACTAAGCTTTTATAACAACGAACAAGAAACAAGAAACATTCTATACCTTTTTGTAGTCATTATAATAATTTTTTCCAGAAAGAAGCTAAATTTTGCACCACTCGAATTAGACAAGTTTAAGCTGCAAATTAGCGAATATTTGTAGAAATAGGATTGTCTTTTTTGCTTTCATTATTATTATTATGGTTTAATTAATTTCATTTATTAATAATAAATAAATAAATAATGATATTTTCACTGGCTAAGATATGATTTGTGTAAACACTTCAACGTGTTTGTGTCCTCGTGTTTTCTGATCACTGCTTAGAGTCACACCAAGGGGCCGTTCCTGGTGAGCGCTCCACTCTCCACCATCATCAACTGGGAGCGGGAGTTTGAAATGTGGGCTCCAGACTTTTACGTGGTCACATACACAGGAGACAAAGACAGTAGAGCCATCATTCGCGAGAACGAGTTCTCCTTTGAAGATTCTGCTGTAAAAGGAGGAAAGAAAGCCTTCAAACTGAGGGTGAGAGGGACAAAGAAAAAAAGAAAATGACCGTAGCCCCTAGACCTGTTATATGTACTGTCACTATTATTATTATTATTACTAGACAGCCGGCTTTAAGTTGATCTTGCTAATTTCCTGTGACACTTGATGCGCTTGCGATTGAGAGGTTTCAGCGCATGCATGAGTCTGAAATGTTTGTGATGTTCGGTATGTGTTTACAAAATCCCGATGTACTGCAAATGACATCAAACAGCATCGATGCTAATATGCACCTTTACATCTTTTCATGATTTCACAAGAAATAATGTTTATGCACATGCATGTGGTTATCTCATTTTCAATTTTCAACAGTTAAGGAGGTCAAATTGGTAGAGGATAGACCAAGAGCATGTGGTAAGACAAAAAGGGTTTTAGAAAAGGACAGATTACTAATAATAAAGATGGATTTGAGGACTGTAGATGACATTTATGTACCACTCTTTCTCTTTTTATATCCTAGAGAGAAGCTCCTATTAAATTCCATGTGTTGCTGACGTCCTATGAGCTGGTGACTATTGACCAGACTGCCCTAAAGTCCATCGACTGGGCCTGTCTCGTGGTGGATGAAGCTCACCGTCTCAAAAATAATCAGTCCAAGGTACCTGCGTTTGTGTGCTCATATGTAGTTTTGTACATACACGTCATAGATTGTGTTGATGTGCAGTTATTTGTTTTTTTTAGTATTTATAAGAATTAAGTAGAAGTGAGTAGCGTGCATAAAAATCCTGCTTTTAATGCTGAAGTGTGGGTGTGTATGTGTGTGTCAGTTTTTCAGGCGACTGAATGACTATAAGATTGATCATAAACTGCTGCTAACCGGCACACCCCTTCAGAACAACCTGGAGGAGCTTTTTCACTTGCTTAATTTCCTGACACCTAACCGTTTCAAGTGAGACCAAAAACACGTGTTTCTTGCAGTCGCACATGCAAAAGCGCTCCCATTCACATATGTAAACAGATACATTCACAGAGCTCAGTCTGTCTCTCTGTCTCTGTGTCTTAAGTAATCTGGAGGGCTTCCTAGAAGAGTTTGCAGACATCTCCAAAGAGGACCAGATCAAGAAGCTGCATGATTTGCTGGGGCCACACATGCTGAGACGGCTCAAAGCGGATGTGTTTAAGAACATGCCGGCCAAAACGGAGCTCATTGTGCGTGTCGAGCTAAGCCCGATGCAAAAGTAAGAGAACAGTGAGAACGCAAAGAGCTAGGGAAGCTACATGATACTGTTATCATAGTCATGTGCAGACGTAGACTTAAATGCTTTAATGTACGAGGAATTCTGCCCAGCATTATTGGCACCTTTCATTAATTAATATATTAATTAGCAAAAAAAAAAGGTCAATCAGACCAGCAAAGCCAATCATAGGTGTCTGTTCATTTAAGCTCATTTATGTGGATGACAACAAAGACTGCTTTTCTCCAATTCTTATCAGCTGCCTTTTGATGCAGTTTGAGCAGCAGTTTAAAACAATGTCCTGGCATTTTCACATGTTAATAATGCATAAGTAAAAGCAATTTTAAATATAGCTCATATATTTTAAGTTTCACATTGACCATTTCAGTATTGGGTGAGTGTCACATGCAGCGAAGGCTTGCTGCGATTCCCGGCAAGAATTGTGGCTCAAACGCAGGCATGGATCAAAATAGGCT
>JAOUQX010000035.1:7104231-7129320 GCA_028566295.1 Liobagrus marginatus
TATATTTTTTTTTTTTTGTAGTAAAAATGTTTGATACGTTTCATGTGAAAATCAAACCGTGATATTTCTTTCATTAATGCAGAATCATAACAATCATTTTCTATTGCTTGTCTTATCTAGCTGTAGTACGACATATTGAATATAATATTTGAATGTTTCTATTGGGTTCTATTTTCTTATCATTTCAGCTCCAGGTGCACTTCAGTTCTGTTTCCTGCTATCTACAAGGGCAGGGGGATTGGGTATCAATCTGGCAACCGCAGACACTGTCGTTATATTTGACTCTGATTGGAACCCTCATAATGACATTCAGGTACACGCACACACACACACACACACACACACACATAGACACACACACACACACACATTGGATTGGACTTGATTTTGTTATGTTTATGTAGCATTCAAAGATGTTATATGTATAAGTATGGGTTATGTCTTCTATTTTTAAGCAGGTCTTGTATTTACTTCTGGTCATCTGTCCCTTTCTCTACATATCTCTCTCTCTCTCTCTCTCTCTCTCTCTCTCTCTCTCTCTCTTGCTCTCAGGCCTTCAGTCGAGCCCATAGAATTGGTCAGGCAAATAAAGTAATGATCTATCGATTTGTGACCCGTGCGTCAGTTGAGGAACGGATTACCCAGGTAGCCAAACGTAAGATGATGCTGACTCACCTGGTGGTGCGGCCAGGACTGGGCTCCAAAGCTGGTTCCATGTCCAAACAGGAGTTGGACGACATCCTCAAGTTTGGCACAGAGGAGCTATTCAAAGATGAAACTGAAGGTGAGAGTGTAAGAAAGGAATATTTGAATAAATAGATGAGTGAAAAAATCCATTCCCAAAATGCCTTTGTCTGTGTGTCCAGTCGGAGAAAATAAGGAAGATGACAGCAGCGTAATTCACTATGATAATGCCGCCATTGAATGTCTGCTGGACCGGAATCAGGATGCCACTGATGACACGGACATGCAGAACATGAACGAGTACCTTAGCTCTTTCAAAGTAGCCCAGTACACAGTTCGAGAGGATGACAAGGTAAGAGAGGCGAAGGAAAGAAAGAAATGTTGCAGAAATACTAAAATAGAGTGAAGTATCGAATAAGACCGAAAGGTTCTGATAAATTATAATAGTCAGCATTTGCTTCTGGTCACGCCCCAAATTTTCTTATCCTATTGTGTATGAATGTGTGTGTGTGTGTGTGTGTGTGTGTGTGTGTGTGTTTTGGCAGATTGAGGAGATTGAGCGAGAGATCATTAAGCAGGAGGAGAACGTAGACCCAGATTACTGGGAGAAGCTTCTCAGGCACCATTATGAGCAGCAGCAAGAGGATCTGGCCCGCAACCTGGGAAAGGGCAAGAGAGTCCGCAAACAGGTCAACTACAATGACGCCGCACAGGAGGATCAAGGTACCTTTGCTTACAGGACATACGCATTAAATTGCTTTAAAACACTTAAATTAAATCTTCTCGTGTTCTTTTGTCTTAATTCATTTATATGAAATTGGATAAAACAAAAACAAGTCATATATTTAGTTAATGGTCTTAGGCAGTCCTTTCACAGTCATTCCAATGAATCTTATTGGAGTTACAAATTTATTTAGTATGGACAAGAACACAATAAAAATATTTGATGTATATACGGTACTTATTTACTTCATTATCTACCTCTTATCCTGTTCAGGGTCGTGGGGGTGCTAGAGCCTATCCCAGCTAACTTAGGGCGTGAGGCGAGGTACACTTACAGACAACCATTCACTCCTATGGACAATTTAGAGTAGCCAATTCACCTATTCCCAATCGCATGTGTTTGGAGGTGGGAGGAAACCGGAGTACACAGGGAAAACCCACGCAAGCACGGGGAGAACATGCAAACTCCACACAGAAACACCCTGGGTGGGAATTGAACCCATGACATTTTTGCTGTGAGGCAATTGAATAGGGCTGCGTGAAGGGGCTTATATCACCTGAACCGATCGCTAGACCTGACATAAAGCAAGAACAGGCATGCTGTGGGATGTGTAGGCGTGAGTGTGTTGCTGACCCTGCTGTTTGCGGTTTCAGAGTGGCATGCTGATATCTCAGACAACCAGTCTGAATACTCTGTAGGATCTGAGGAGGAGGATGAGGACTTTGATGAGAGGCCAGAAGGTGAGGAAAGCATGCATGTGCACAAACGTCTACAAAAGAACTGAATGAACAGGCCACAATCTTTGATGTAATTAGTGAAGGTGGTACAGTGTGTGATTTCTACATTTTACATAAACGTACAGTTATATTTTGAACAGAATTTTGGTATCTGTCTTTTCCTCTTAAAGGTCGAAGGCAGTCTCGGAGGCAGATCAGAAACGAAAAGGATAAACCGCTCCCTCCCTTGTTGGCTCGAGTGGGTGGCAACCTTGAGGTAAAAGTGTCTACTCTTTCAACCACACTTGTTGCAGCTGTTTTGTCAATTTCCTGACCTGTCACTGAAGGACCTTGTGTAGAATTTCACATGATTATCTAAACCGACCAATAACTTTAAATGACATCAGATGTTAATTATGCATTTGCCATTTTTGGCTTTCAGCCCATTAAAAACAGATTTACAAATCAGTATCTGTGTGTATAAAGCTGCTCTGAGTAAAATCTTGGTCTTGGTGAAGTGGCAAAAAATAGTACAAAAAATGTGAAACTAATTATGCTAGTTAGCCCTAAGAAGTTAACAAGTTTAAGAGTTTCTTTTAGTATAGTGCCAAAGGTAAGGCAGAATAATGCAGAGCTCATATGTGGGAGCACTTGTGGGTGCACATAATTTTTGCATGCTATCTAAGCTAGGTTCTAGGTTCAGATCAGGTTGAGCTGCAGAAACCCTACTACAATTTTGTATAAAGTTGTACAAAGTTTGCATATGCGTTTGAAGAAAACGAGGCTAGATCTCAGTCACAGCCCTTAAAATTAAATATAGAGCTGCTGTAACCAAATGTCCGTAGCACCTGCTAGCTTAAAGGTGGTGGCTTATTCATTTTCCCATTTTCCCCCAATTTGATAACCATCTAATTCCCAACCATTAGTTAGCTACCAACTGGACATGTTGAAGGCTAATATGCTTCCTTTGAGACACATGATGCCCATCAACCCCATACAACTGCTGCTCATGCTGCATCTCAGTGCTGTGTAGTATATATGTGCTCTCTATGCTCTTATGCATAACAGACCAACTGCCTAGATTTGCAGAAAAAAGGCAGAGATATGATCAATCATATTGTCATCCCTCATTTCCAGAGAAGATTGTAAATTTTAAACTTGTGGTTCTCAAACAATATGACAAACATTTTCTATTTACATCGAACGGTATTTACATACAACGGTATGATTGTCTCCTATAAAATTAGGGTGTATAGCTTGTCTGTTCTTATCCATGCTTAAGATTTTACCTAGGATTAAGTCCTCTGAAACAATTTTCCCGGAACCTTAAACACATTTAACCGCTGTGTTTGGGTAATAAATGAAATAAAACTTGAAAAACTGTAGAAACTATTTAATCTGTTTAACAGGAAAATGCATAAATCTGTATATTCCATGTATATTTGTCTGTGTGTTAGGTGTTGGGTTTTAATACACGTCAGAGGAAAGCCTTCCTAAATGCTGTGATGAGATGGGGAATGCCTTCTCAGGATGCTTTCACTTGCCAGTGGCTGGTACGAGACCTGCGTGGCAAAAGCGAGAAAGAGTTCAAGTGAGAAACAGTGATACGAATGAAATGATAGGAAACTGAATGGGTAATGCAGAATAATAGTGCATACGTGAGCAACTATAAATTCTGTTTGTGCTCCCCTGCTCTCTCTGTCTGTATTTGTGTCTGTCTCTCTCTGCAGGGCATATGTTTCTCTCTTCATGAGGCACTTGTGTGAGCCGGTAGCTGATGGCTCAGAGACGTTTGCTGATGGCGTGCCGCGGGAAGGTCTGTGCAGGCAACCTGTGCTGACCCGCATTGGAGTCATGAGCCTGGTGAAAAAAAAGGTCCGTCTTGTTTATTGCAGGCTGACATCTATAATTCATACTTCGTATTGACAATTGTTTATGGACGTATATTACTGTAAAATGGTATTCACCACACGAAAGGATAGAAGAATATCTTACATTTCATCACACCTGCTTCTCTGTCTTTTTCACTCTCTCTCTGTACATTGATAGATAGATAGATAGATAGATAGATAGATAGATAGATAGATAGGCATGCAGTAATAATAGAAATGTAAATGTAAGAAAATGTAACTGATTTGACTTTAATGCATATTACAGTATAGTAATTATCATAAACTAACTATGATTAGATTTTTTTTTTACTTGCTTTCAAGCTCTGGTTATATAAAAATGTAAGAAATATGTGGAAAACAAAGCAGTGAAACAGATGGGATGTCTAGTAAATAATACCAAATAATGGAGTTTCCAGAAATGTTAAAGACAGAGATGCTTGTGCTGGTGTGTGCAGGTTCAGGAATTTGAGCACATTAATGGAAAATGGAGTTTGCCTGAGCTGAAGCCGGAAGTCACTGTGGACTCCAAGAAATCCTCAAGAGCTTCTTCGCCTGCCATTAAAACAGCCACACCCACTCCAGAGCAAAGCTGCAACAACACACCCTGCACATCAAAGCCAGGTATGCACACACACACAACAGATGTCCATTGTTCACTGGCAAATACATGCACACGCATTCAGCATACCATCACACACACCGGCACTAGAGATTCACATGGAATTTCTCAATCATGAAAGTACAGTTGTAGTTTTTGTCCACAAGAGGGTAGAGTGAGACGGGAATGTGTCAAATCGAGCACCATATGCTATTCATTTGTGAGCTCCTTCATCTTTGCTTTTTTTAAGCCACAGATTAATCCAGACGGTTTTGTTCAGGATCTATGATTCCATTCATGCAAATTACAGGATGCCTTTTTGAACACCTGAAGGTCCTGTACTATACTATATATCATATAAAGGGGTTGGACAATGAAACTGAGACACAGGCCACAATGGTATTGGAGGTTTCATTGTTCACTGACTACACATTCCACAAGTAAGAGCAGTGTGTGAAGGTCTTTAGTAGTGCAATAGCACAGCTGTATATAAAATAGTACAATGCACACAAGATAATGGGAGACAGAGTTCAAAAGAGGGCCAATTATTGGTGCGCATCTCACTGGCACATCTGTGTCCATCTGTGACAAGTCTTTGTGGTGTATCGAGAGCCACGTTATCCAGGGTAATGTCAGTAGTTTAACACAAAGGACGAACCATAACCAACTGGAGTAACTGTAGTTGCAAGGGGAAGCTGTCAGAAAGGGATGTCCAGGTTCCAACTGTGGCCACTATGCAGGAATTGTATCTATTATTTTCAAGACATATTGATGCTGTATTGGTTGCAAAAGGAGGCACTACACTACACTTAATAAATGATTGTGCTTTCACAGTAATGTGTGTGTTTCAGTTTTATTGTCCAACGCCTGTACTTTTATTATTATAAAGGCCAGTATTGTAATAGTGATTCACAGATTACATTTTAGACAGCCACAGTAGTAACAAACCTACCTATTGAAAGCACATATGCACAGCTATGCATGAACAGAGAATCAGACATTTGATGGCAAGATTTCGGTTTGTGACTTTGCAGCAACACCGTCTCCACCTGAGAAACCAGAAAAGATTAAAAAGGAGGGAGAACGAGAAGAGGGAGATAGCCTGACTGATGCAGAAAAGGAGAAAGGGAAAGAGGAGAAGGAAGGCGAAAACACAGACAGTACAGAAAATAAAGAGGTAAGTGTATAAGAGGCTAGGGGAATAAGTACAGGAGTAAAGGGCTGGTAGTGCAAGTGCTTTTAAGTGGCTGTATCTACGAGTGTATTTATAAGAATTTAGCACAATAAGAAATGTTTTATTTTTGTCTCAACTCCAAAGGAGACTGAAAAAGACATCACATCCAATGAAAAGCCAGAAGGTGCAGAAGACTCCAAATCAAAAGATGATTCTGATACCACTCCACCCTCACCAAAGGCAAAGGGTGGAAATGAGAAGGGTGAAGAGGGGGCAAGTCCTAAGAAAGAAGCAAGTACTGAAAAAATAATGGAAGAATCCTCATCCGAGCTGTCAATAAATCAGGAGAAGCAAGGTAGTTTGCCTCATGCATTAAAACACATCGCATGGTGTAAATAAAAAATACGTATTTTTTTTTTTTTTTTTTTTTTTTTTTTTTTTTTTACATTCTCTAGACATCAGTTATAACTAACAAATTTAACAACAAAGAAACCCTATTTCCTTAAAACCAACCTACAGTGGAAGTCTACAGACAGTTGTTCAGGTACAAAAAAGTCAATATTTGTCGGCAGAGGGGCGCAGCGGCAGCGGTACCGCACTCGCACTGACATATACTCAGTGTGTTTGTGCTGCGGGTGACCCGGGTTTGAATCCAGCATGTGGTCATTTCATGATTCTTTCCCCACTCTCTCTCCCACCTTCATTTCACTCTGTCCTATCACATAAAAGCCTGAACATAATCTTTAAAAAAAAAAAAAAAAAAAATCAATATTTGTGTCAGAAATACCCAAGTAAAAATAGTTATATATTTCAATATATAATTTGGTAAAACAGTAAACATTGAAAATCATGTAATGTATGAACCTAAAAGTAAAAGATTCAGAAAATTAAAAGACGTACAGTATATAGCATCACAATACCAACTAACACGGGTCACATTTCCTATAGTCAGTTTGGTTAACATCTTCATATATAGCTTCAATTTATAATTTCTTCAAGGTGTCTGATTCTCAAAAGACACCTTAGGACTTTACAAAGATATAATTATAGAGAATTGAAAGAGCATTATTACAAGACACGTACAATAAAAAGTAATTGTGGTGTGTTAAGTTCCCATCTTTATATGTTTATGCTATATGTTCTATATTTATATGTATAATCTCTTATTTTATATGCATGATTTCCCAATACATTTGAAAAATTATAAATGCATTTGTCTTGCCATTTTCCTTATAAGTAAACATTTTTGTTCTGTTTTTAGTACAGGCCAACAGTATTTACCAAAGATGCAATAGATAGAATATCTCTTACATACTCTGAATAGTTCGAGCTGTATGCCACATTTAGTTCTAATCCTTGTAACAGCAGCAGAAAAAGAGGCAAAGAGTGAAAATGGAGGAACAGAAGATAAAGTCATTGAGGAGAAAGAAAAAAGCGAGGAGGCATCTGACCCTGCAGAATCAGCAGAGAAAAAAGAGAAAGCAGAAGGCCAAGTGCAGGATGCTAAGAATGGTGAATGCTGTAGCGTTCTCTCTCTCTCTTATCATTACCATCATTAGCCTCCCTGTTATAAAGCCATCATTTATTCTGATTTCTGTTTATTTTTTTGGCAGCAAATGAAGGCAAGATAGAAAAGGATGCTGGGAAAGAGGTCAAAGGCCAGAAGGAGGAGCCACCCAAGGGCAAACCAGTAGAGCGTCCTCGGTTCATGTTCAACATAGCAGATGGGGGATTTACAGGTAGAAACCAGTTTACTACCCAAATTTATCATCTGTTGCTTATAATCTGTCATTTGTCTCAGCAGTGCAAATGTTTGACTGCTTGGACAAACTACTGTGTACATAAGTAGGACTTGCGCAGATAAGAGAGCTCTGTACTCTGTAAATGTTTTAGTAGATGTGCAGCTCTGTCATGACTTTTGTCCAAAGAGTCCATTCTCGGTTAGTTAAGATTAACAAAGAGACGAACAGAAGAACTTGAACCTAGCACGAACTTTTAAACACAGTATGCCATTGCTGGGAATACATTTGATACAAACACTGGCTCAGTGTTAATTCCGCTTCGGTGGGGCTGCACATAAAAAATAAGCACGTGTAACTTTGTAAAGATAGGTAGTTTTTGCAGTTCAATTGCACTGAAAATAATCAGCAGTAATATGAAGGTTTACTTTGGATACTTTTTGTCATTAGACAGTATTGTATCCCAAATATATATATTTGGGATATATATATATAGAAATAAAAAAAAAATATATATATATACATACAAAAGATAGCATTTTCCTATTGTATGTCCGTTTGCTTTTTGTAGAGTTGCACACACTGTGGCAGAATGAGGAGCGTGCAGCAATCTCGTCTGGCAAGATGAATGAGATCTGGCATCGGCGGCATGACTTCTGGCTGCTGGCTGGCATCGTACTGTATCCTTGCAAATAGAATATAACTGAAGTATGGGCGTAATAGCAATCAGTACATTTGCCAAATGCTTTGTTTCAATGTCTCAATCTATGGATATGTTTAAAGTTTCACCCTTGACCCATAACAGTCATGGCTATGCTAGATGGCAGGACATTCAGAACGACCCCCAGTTTGCCATCGTCAATGAGCCGTTTAAGTCCCAGGCCAACAAGGGCAATTTCCTGGAGATGAAGAACAAGTTTCTGGCCAGGAGGTTTAAGGTGAACATGAATTAAAAAAAATAATAATTTCCAGAAATGTTTGTCAGTCAATATTTTGTCAGTCATTGCAATATTACTGAAAGTTGAGGAAAGCAAGTTACTTTTGTATAGATTTTGATGAGTAAGCATGATTTTGCATACAGAGGGGTAACAAATAAAAGGAAGAAACAACCGTTAAAATGTTTTAGTAAGGCTCATGCCAGAGCACCTTTACTGCATCTTGGAACAGATACAAGTCTCCAGAACTATACTGAAGGGACGAACAGCATTCTTCTGAAAGATATTTCTTGAAGTAGTGTTTGTGTGGGGAGTGCTGAGCCTCTCAGAGAAAATACTGGGATGAAAAATATGAGATAAACAGCATGACCCTATTTGCCCTAAGCCTCGTTTCCTTGAACAGTAGTTATTCTGTAGATATGTTTAGCGTTTTCATTTTGCGATTTAATTCATTGTGAAGTGTTGACAGACAACCGCAACATGCTGACAAACTGTTGAGCAACCCATGCACTCTTTTTCTTTTTTCCATTATGGAGTTTGGTTCCACAACATGTTTCATATCCTGTTCTCTAAATCCTCATTTGCTCTTTTCTCTTGACCTTTCTCTCTGTCTATCTTGTGGTTATATTACAATTGGTATTCTTCCAGTTGTTGTGTAATCTGTTTATTAGCTGCTCAAAATTCACTTCAAATGAATTTATTTCATTTTAATTCTTCATTGTCAGCATTATCCAGGAAGGTCACATATATTTCCAATATATTCTTTAACTTAATCATATGTATATAAACCAGTCTTTTTTTACTATCGTTGCCTGCCTTTACATTTTTACATTATATTCCTAATTATTACATTATTGTTCTGCCCTATATTCCATTTGGCTCATGTGTACACTCGTTATCGTTTTACTCGTTTCTATTTATTCCCTTTTAAATATGAACGTTGAAAATGTTTAGTGTTTTACTCAAACTGGCTCTCTCTTTGTTTTTCGTTCTCTCAGCTGTTAGAGCAGGCGTTGGTGATTGAGGAACAGCTGCGTCGAGCAGCCTACCTTAATATGACGCAAGACCCCACGCATCCCGCCATGGCTCTAAATGCACGCTTCGCTGAGGTGGAGTGTCTGGCAGAATCACACCAACACCTCAGCAAAGAGTCACTGGCGGGAAACAAACCTGCCAACGCTGTTCTACACAAGGGTAAGGAGAGTATTTGTGTGTGTGCATAACATCTGTACAACACAGTTGTTTGTGCCATGTGATTTGCAAACATATAATCAAAACACAATCAGCAGTTTTGGTCAGATCTTTTGTGTGTATTTGTAAGCGGTCACACTTGGAGAATATCCATAACAACACTGCTTATGGAAGAAAGCCATATTTCACAAAATCCCTAAAATATGAGAGCACTCACATCCACAAAAGGAATTTTTAGCTAAAAATACTCTGAGAACCACAGCTCTGTTTGCTATCTTGATCGACAAAGACAAACAAGCCACTTATGGCTCTTGTTTTGTTTGGCTCATCACTCTTACGCTTGCGCTTTTTTTTTTTTTTTTGCTGGAAAAGTTCTTTAAACTCTTATCTGATTTTTCAAATAGCAGTTCCAATATAAGTTTCAGTCAGCATGTGGAAACCGAAGAGTAGTTATAAAGTTATATCCACTGTAACTCTTTTAAAGCATTTCCAGAACTATATCAATGAAGTGTCCAGGAGGTTTTTTTAGGAGCCTCAGATTACAAAAAAAATCACCCACAAAACCAAATGAAACCCTGTTTAATTTTAAGGATTTAGTGCTAATTCCTCTAGTGTTTTTTCCAGTATTAATTTCAGCATTGACCAATAGGCTAAAACAGAAACAACTTCTTGCACAACCATTATGTTACTCATTATGTCACTTTGTTATAATCAGCTTTCATATGTGCTGCTAATGCATTTACTTAAAAAGCAAATGTAAAAACTGCAGTAATGTTTATTTTAGATGAGCAGCTCTGGGGAGGAATAGCAGGGCTATTCGTTTGAATATTTCTTTGACTACATTTTCTGTCCAATGACAACAACAACGGGCACCCTGATTATGGAACATACAAAGAATGCTAACAAACTACAGCTTATTGCATAACCTTATGGCATAATTGTCATCATCAAGCATAGCATTATGGCTACCTTCCTGAATTTATTTATTCCTTTTTTTAATTTTTTTAATCTACTTTTTTTTTTAAACATTTAATTCTTTAATCTACTTTTTTTCTTTTTATTTATTTTTTCTGCATTTTTGTTCTCTAATCTAAATTTTGTATTTTCTGTGAAGCTGCTTTGGGACAGTGTCTATGGATAAAGGCGCTATAGAAATAAAAATGAATTGAATCTCCACAACCTTTATTTGCTCCTAAATTATGCTTTCTAAATACAAATACGGACATATGTGCAAGACTACATTAAAGGTGTCCTATAGATATATCTTTCAACACTTTTCCAAATAATGTGTCCCACAAACATTTAATTGCAGTTCTCAACCAACTGGAGGAGCTCCTCAGTGATATGAAAGCTGATGTAACCCGGCTTCCTGCCACACTGTCCAGAGTCCCACCTATCGCCGCACGCCTGCAGATGTCTGAAAGGAGCATCCTTAGCAGGCTGGCCAACAAGGGCAACGAGACCCACACACCACCGGTAAATACTCACACATTAACACACCCAACTATAATGTTAAAGAAAACTATTAAAATATGGTCTTTATTTTGTCCAGCCGATTCCACCTGGTCCGTATGCAACTCCTCAGAACTATGGCCCACCGTTTACACCCGCACCACCAGCCATGGCTCTAGCTGCAGCCAACTACAGCCAGATGCCGCCAGGCTCGTTTATATCAGGTGAGCACTGCTGTTCCAATCACACAAAGGTCTTCTACAAAATCTTTGATGAAAGGTTCACCAGAGGTTAGTTCAGTTAGACAGAGCTGTAGATTATTCTTGAGCTTTGGCCAATTTTAGGCCTACAGAAGAAACAACTTTTAATGTATGATTGCCAAGATGCAAAAATTGTCACACTTAATCACGAAAGCCTTGAAATAGAACTATTCATTTTAATTGGGATTTTTTTTCTGCAATTGAAATCTTATGCAATTTTTCTATTTTGTGTAATTAAAATCTTTTCAGCCCTTGTTTACTTTATCGTTGTGCTGACTACATAACCTTGACTGTCCAGTAAGTGGTTTAGGATTAACGTGAATTGTTTATTACTAAAAGAAATCTACTTTAACAGTAAATATTATTAATTTGAGCAAATATGTGTGAACATGGTATTTCGATGTGCCCCTTAAGTGTTTAAGGTTTCCCCACAAGATTTGATAAATGAAAACACTCTCACAGAAATGCTCACAGAAGCACAGTAACACACACAAACACATTAGTTTTATGAGCTTCCTAGTTCATTTTGATGTTTGTTGATAAATATGGATGCATGCATGTAGTACATTTTTTTAAAATAAATTGCAACATGTATGTTGTCAGTTACCTTGACAATCTGTTTGTCAGAGGATAGGAATGTTTTTTAAATAATGCCAGAACACTAGTCTGTGCATAAAAGGTTTACAACCCTAAAATATCTGTTTTAAAGCTGCCAAACTGCCTGGCAAGTGATTTGACTTAATATGGCACGCATTTAAACAAACTTGTGCTATGTTTGTTTTTATGATTATAGGTTCCCTGTTTTGGGTTTAGCAGTGCTGAAAGAATTCTAGTTTTCTTCACCACATCTCTGCAATGGCATTTCATTTTCTGTTCCAGATTATTCAATTTATTTTCACATTCTGAAAAGGCATACTGTATATAGGAACTTTTTCGGTGAAATGGTAGATAGTTTCTTAGCTAGATTAAGCATCTTTAATTCACTACAGACATCTTCTGGTAGCCAATCAGCAATAAGAAGTTACAAAGCACTTTTGCATTAATGGCACTGTCATACATGAATTTACCATTTTTAAAGCGGTTCTTCCTAAGCCAGTTCTCTTGTCCTGTAGAATTTCATTATATTGGAACACTGCAAAATATGGCATCAACAAATAAGCTTAGAGTGTAGACATTCAATGACTTAATAGACGACCTCCGGGATGATGTCCTTTGGGAGTACTCTCGAATACTTGTTTTCTTGATGAGTACCAATAACAAATTTTTAACCTTGTGACCCTGCCCCTAAATGTCCATTTCCGTGGCTTGTGAACCCCAGGAACCCAGGTAGCTTGGCTGTTGTTGAACAATGGTTACGTACAAAACCTTCGGTTTTACTTCATTTTATTAGGGTTTTACTTCATCTTATTACGGACTGCTAGGGCAAGTTCCTGGTGCTACAACTGAGGTAAAATGATTCATCGTGGTTTTTTTTTTTTTAATGACTGCTCTTGTACAAAGTGCTGATATTGTACTGTTTATACAATGTGCAAACCTGTCTTTTGAAGGTGAAGCCTAATTATAGTGCTTCATGATGCATAGAAACAGCTAGCAGCCTAGCAGTATACTGTGCCTACTGTTAGACTTAGGGCTGACCAGGGCACAGTCCCATTCTGCAGGAGAGTAGCTTTAACTCAATTTGTGACATCAAGTCCATTTTTATTCTTATTAACTGCTCTTTGGACTTGGGGCGAAACTTACCTAAAGGAAAGGGTCAGTCAGTCTGATGTTGTGAAAGCATATTACTCTTTTGCATTCCACAGCAACCGAGATGTGGAAATGTATTCCTCACATCTAAATGTGGATGTGGACTTAAATTCTTAATGAGCAAGCCAGAGGCAACAGCAGCAAGGAATAACTCGCTGTAATGGCATGAGGGAAAACATGAGAGGAACCCTACTACTATTAGTATAACTTGTGTTAAAGAGTTCCGTATGACAGTCAGGGACTGTATGATTAGAGTGACAGTTAATTGGTACGAATCTATAGTATCCAGGTCAGATTATCCACAAGCCGTACAAGTCATCGAAACATTTACTGAACAAACTCTTTCGTGATGGCAGACAAGGCAGGGTTGCATAGCCTGACCTTTAGACTAACGGCAAAAGGTCTGGACTTAATAGCAGTCTTTATTAGCGAAGAGGGCATAAGATTGACATGTAAAACAACCACAAGCAATCACAGTTTGTTTTGTTCATGTTTAAAGGCATGAAAACGTAAACTCTTTCAACCGATTAAAGTAACTTTCAAAATCCTGCAAGTGCAGTTATGTAACACAGTAAAGGTGCTTACCTTTCTCCGTGAAATGGACTCTGGACCATTATCTCCACTCCATGTACTACTTGATGTTTCAGTGCTGTGCCAGAGGAAGGTGCTGGCAAGCCAGCTGTATATCAATAGCCTTAAAACATTGCTAAAGGCATTTGTTGTAATTATAATAAGGCTTTGTGAGGGTTCTGATGCAGATGTTTAGGAGCCAGATTCTCTGCCAAGCATGACTTTGTCCAAACAACCAAGTCAAAATTTCGCTGTTGAACGTTAAAGAGGTTGGAAAAAATGTCAATAATTCACATATGAGTGTATGGACTTGGTTGAATTGGTTGAGATTGGTTACTCTGCATCGAAATATAAATTGCGTATTATTTTGGCAAAGCGGTTAGTAATAGTAATGACATATTAGCTACTACCAATAGTCATTACTAATAGTAATATTAGATTAACGGTCATACAAGCTACTAATGTTTAGCAAACGTGAAGCCAATCTAAGAAGTGGTATGAGGGGAGGTTGTAGGTCAGTGGGTCGGGTGTTGGCCTGCAGATCGGAAGATCGTCGGTGTAATTCCCAGCACCACCAAAACTGCTACTGCTGGGCCTCTGAGCAACGCACTTAACCCTCAACTGCTAGGTTGAATAAATGACAAAAAGGTAAATCGCTCTGGACAAATGTCAGGAATGTAAATGTAAGAGGTGACTAGCATATCATACTTGTAAATTACTTGATATCAAAAACTTACACATGCGCTGGATCCTATATTTCAGTTGTAGCTGTATTGCATATCTTTTATGTATTTGATCATATCATATTATTTCAGACAGAATTTATCTCTCAACAATATGATTACAAAATTTCACAATTTTTTTTTTAAATATCAATTTGGCTACATGTAAATGAATAGCAATGCCTTAAATATTCAATCATCTGCTCATTATTATAACCGTTTTAAATGAAGCATTTTCATCTGAAAAGGCCTTTGAGCAACGTTTTCTAAATAACCTTTCTTCCTATTCCTCTGGTCCAACTTCTGTGATAGAACTGCCAGTTATTTATGTTTATTGCTTCAAGCGTTAGTTTGTAACAGCACGAGCATGTTCAGAGTACACATAGAACAAATGTGACTGATTATGTTTGTATTTTTGTTTGCACAAAATCCCAAATGCAACCAATGAACATTTTGAACCTAACGTTCTGAGTTCTCATGTTCCCTTGCACTGCCGATTGTATATTTGTGAGAGATGCTCCAGCTCAGTTTTTAGTGTAATGCAGCTTTTTCTGAAAATGTCATTACTCTGACCCGCTGCCATAGCCGTGCCAGGAATTGCTCAGCCAAGGGAACATTTTTTCTCCACAGACCAGGGATATTTTTAAGAGACCAGGGAAAAAGAAAAAGAAACACAGAAGAAAATGTGCCCCTTTTTAAGTGGAGAGGGTATTAAGGTTGATGGGGCTCTGCGCTGCCCCCTGACTGGGCTAAAAATATGCTGCGTATGGGGCCCATTTTCTGTGCTTCAGACTCTAATTGAGACGACTGTGGTGACCCCGATGTAAACTTAGCTGAGAAAAGAGCCTTAAAGCACACCAGACTATATATAAAAGAAAAAAATATTGAAGGAAACAGATGAGAGATGAAGACAGAGTTAAAGAGCCGGAGGCAGATTGAAAGGAAAAAATCTGCACTCCTTAACCTATTTCCATCAGTCAGTTTTTCTAGAAATTGTTAAAATATGCAAGAATGACATTTTTCATAGTTCATAGTGGGGGACATACATGGAGATTGTTAGAGGTTTTGAGGTACACATAGTAGTGATTTGGGGCTTAAATTTCTGACAAAAACAGACATAAGGCATGCTACTGTGAACGTTTCATCACAGGACCACAAACTAAAATTTCCTGTGTCCACGGAGTGAAAATAATCAATTGGGAAATTAAATTTGTGTGAACGTGAAGAGCCTATGGCTTTTGTACTTGCATTTTTTTTTATTCTAAAGGCCTCATGCCTTTCTCTTCTGATGTATCTGTGAATATTTTGAGGACTGATACTGTTCCACTTGTTCTGATCTTGCTGCTGCTGCTAATCCACTCGCTGCCCCGCCAGTGTCTACAGTCTGCCACCTTTGTGCCCCCACAGAAGCCCCACTCTGCCTGAAGACCAAAGAGCACAACGTACTACAGCGCCAGCGTGTGGTGGACCTTTGGAAGGACGGCAGATCGGAAGGGTCTATTGGACAGGAGCTGCGCATGCCAAAATCCACCGTGCACAGCATCATCGTCAAATATCGCCTCAGCAACACGGTGGAGAACCTCCCTCGCAACGGCCGACCCAAAAGACCCTGAATGATAGATGCCATAGACAAAAAACACACTTAGAGGGAGAAAAAATAAAGAGAGAGAAACAAGTAAAAGTACAAAGAGGAATATGTTAGAAATCAAGCCAGAAGAGGCTGTCTGGGAATGTTACAAAGCTGATAAATGGAAAGAGGGAGAGTGAAAAGGGTAGAGGGGTACAGAAAAGGGGCTGTCAGGATACAGCTTAGCACAGAAAAAAAAAGAGAGAAAAGGAAGGAAGAACTAAGAACAATTCAAGGTACACGCAACCTTGCTGGCTGCCAAAGCAAAATACCAAAGTCATCAGAAGTAATATGAATAAGATGGCAAGGTGAATAGTCTGAATAAAGTGAAACAAGCAAGCATGACAAAAGAGGAAATCACATAATCGTTTCCTGCAAAAAAGTAGGAGCCACTGGGACAGCCTGCAAAAAGCACCCCTCGCTCCTACCCTCCATAACGCTCCTCTCACTTTCATCTCTCTCTCAGACTCAAACCCCAGTGGATTCATCTTTCACTTGGCAACAGAAATAAGTGCACATGTCAAAGCACCCAGGACCTTTACTCCCTAATTCCTGTGGAATTCTCTCTCTCTCTCTCTCTCTCTCTCTCTCTCTCTCTCTCTCTCTCACACACACACACTCTCTCCTGCCCTCTCCCTCCCTCCCTCTCTCTCTGGAGCTCCTTCACACGTACAGAGGGAGTACAGAAACATCTAATAGTGTCAAAACCAAGGAATTCCCGAGATGGATTGCAAGATTGTTTTGTTTCTCAACATTTCCCATCCTGATCGGAGGCTTTAGGGAACCACGGATTGAAGGATGAGATGAACAGGCTAATTTTTGCACCTCTGTGGTGGTCTGTGTAATGGTTGGACACAAGATTTATTTTTCCTTATCACTGAGCCTTTAAAAAATGAACTGAAACCAGGATGATGCCAAGAAGCATTAAAAAAAATTTTTTTAGTTATTGATGCAAAGCTATATGAACTTTTACCGCTCTATGACACACTCGTATCTCATTTGTGCTGACTGAACTTTAGATTGGATGTTGAGGAAATTGGCGTGTGTTGGCCAGACACAAGTAGCCTCAAAACTAAGCAGGGCCTCAGGCCCTAGGGAAGTATACAGAGCTCTTGTACTTCTGCATGCTACTACATGTCATGATTAGATTCTAATATTTTGGTCATCCTAAACGGGAACGTTGTGTCTTAGGATCTGAAATTGTTTTAGAGGACAAGTGAGTCTGGGATCAGTCCAAAGCGATGAATTCCTGTGCAGGAGCAGAGCCAGGTTAGATTAGCAAGATAAACCCCCAATAGGACCCATATACAGTGAACACAGAACTTCTGTGGATGGACTCTTACTGCACGCACAGCAGGCGCGCACGGACACACACGCACACCGGCACCGGTACATAAGGTGCATAAATCATAAATAAAAGTTTGAAGGCATTTTTATGTGTACAAGTAGGTGTGTGTCGGCGTGTGTTTTAAGTATGCACTTGTGCACGGTGTGAAGTTAAGTTTGACACGGATGCTCTGTGTGGGTTCGTTTCCATTGCTGCCAGGAGAGTGATTAATTGTGTAAGCGAAGTGGTTGTTTAGACAGGCAGGGGTCACACAGGCTGTCTGCCAAATGAATATTTTTCGGGATAACAGCACGAAAGGAGGCGTTCATGCAGGAGCAAACCTGCGCAGTGAAGCATTGAATACATGTATTTGATTCCCTAAGATCAGATTTGCTGAGTGAGAGAGACAGAGAGTATATAAAAAAAAGGAAAATGATCTGAATGTGAGATATAAATTATTTTCCTTGTCCCGTGTGTACATGACTGGAATGTTGCTTGTTATTTAAGACTCAGGTCTGGTCATTTTCTTCTTGCCAATCTAAAAAGAATGTTTATAAAATGGTCTGAATCAGATTTCAAGTTGATAATTTCATTTTTTTTCCCCCTTTACTGTGCTACATCTTCTGATAAGCATTTTGCACAAGCATCTTTGTTTAATCAGTATGAATATCGTAGCACATCGCATTACCGAGGCAATAATATATATCATAAGATATGTTTATGTGTAATAGTAAGGAATCAAATGTGTTAGGTTGTGTTGTTTTAGGGATAGGATCCAACATGGTAGGTACAATTTGGCCTGATATTTCTTCAACAATGGCATATTTTGAAGTGGGTTATTCATCTTCTCAAAAGCCTAATGCTCTCACCTACTGCTTAAAGGTTTTGTATGGAAATATCAATCGAACCAGCAGATAAACTGATTTTGAAATTGATTCAAACAGTGCAAAGCTCACAGTTCAAATGTCTAATAGTTTTTCATCAGTGGCTTCCTTTTTGTTTGTAGTATATTTTAATATTATTTTGGCTGAATTAATTAGTAACTATAAGGACCAGATTTAGCAACAATATTTACTTGTTCATTAAAAAAAGAAAAGGCACATCATACTGTAACATTCACAAAGGAGAATGAGAGTTGGATCCGTATGCAGGTAAGGTGTTTATTTACAATGAGTGAGAATACAGAGGTACTAGGTTATATAACGTGGCACGTGAGTACACAGGAAGGCTGTGGAGGCACTGGCTGTGGCAAAGGCGGTGAGACTGTGGCTGTGGAGAGGCAGGACGTATGCTGTGGCTGTGAGAGGGGCGTGAGCTGTGGTAATCCGTGGTTCAGGCTTCTTTCTGTAATGCAGAGACAATAGCGGTTAGTAACGCTCAGTATGTTCGTAAGGCAAACGATACTTCGCGCTGTTGCCTTGTGCAGCGCTGCTTTTATATGCTGCGACCCGGAAGTGCCGCCATTGTGGCGGTCTACCCCGGAAGTGACTTCATCGCTGCACCGGAAGCGCTAGAACTCCGGAGACGGCTGCCATGGCGTTACACATACTCTGTAGTCACCTATACTTTTGCTTAATGTTGTATAATTTCTACAAAACTATATACCCTTTCTGTTAGCATTCTGTTATAGCAGCTATAAACAAACCTAAGTCTTCCTTCTCTCGCCTTGTTTCTTCTTGAGGTTAGTCAAAATAAATCCAGTTTGTCATAAAACCTCCAGACTTTCCATACAGGGACTTTTCAACTTTTCTAATGGATGGGGGGAAATGTTTCTCCATCTGTGAAATGCAAAATAAACCTCACATGAGAATTAGCTTAATGTTACATAATCTACGCTATTATATGAAATTAATTAACATCATCTGACCAATCAGAGCCGCGCAGTGACAGAGTGGTTAGCACTCCAGCCTCACAGCAAGAAGGTTATAGGTTCGATTCCCAACCAGGGTGTGTCTGTGTGGAGTTTGCATGTTCTCCCCGTGCTTGTGCAGGTTTTCCCCGGGTAATCCAGTTTCCTCCCACCTCCAAACACATGCGATTGGGCATAGGTGAATTGGTTACTCTAAATTGTCCATAAATGTGTGTGTGAATGGTTGTCTGTCTCTAAGTGTTAGTCCTGTGATTAACTGGCGATCGAACAGGATGTACCCTGCCTCACGCCCTAAGTTAGCTGGGATAGATTCAAGCGCCCACACGAGCCTGAACAGGATAAACGCTAGATAATGAATGAATGACCAATCTGAATGAAAAAGTTTTGACAGTACTAATGCACGAGGTGCAAATGATTAGCTAATTGTCTATTAAATGTCTTTTGTGTTTGAAATTTAAGGTCAAATAAATGTTTTGCCTCGTGCCTCAAATAAAAACAAAATGAGGCATGCTGAGTTTTGTTTCACAGTCAACACTGGACTGTAAATTAAAAGATTCTAACTGCAGCATATAGCTATAAAATCCAATGTCATCCATGCCCTAATATACGCATGTCTGCCTGTTCATTACAAAATAATATCAAAAAACTGGACAAATGTGGTACATGGAATTTCACTATCGGGCTGCATCAGAAGAAATTCTCCAGTGTGAAAGCAAACCTGTCATTATAATGGATGCTCCCCAAACAAGCCTTGAAATGGTCCTGGGTGCAGACTCAACTATGAAAATCTGACCTAGTCAATATAATAACAGCCTTTGCAAATGTAAGCTAGAGTGGAAAAGAACAGAATAGAACAGATGTGAGTAAAGGAGTGGAATCTCGTTCACACAAAAATACGGTTATTGTAGTTTTGTGCCCAAGTTTAAAAGATTCTTGTGTTTTAATTTAAAACATAATTGTAACAACACTGGGCATGTGCTGACAGGCTGCAGTACGACATGATTCACAGTTTAGAATGGTTGAATTCACTTTCTGTGTGTGTGTGTGTCTGAGTTTGAGTGTCTATGCGCATAAAAGTCTGGAATTTTTACTATGTTTTCAAGATATGTCTTCATAATGCCTAAGAAGAATAAAACGATCAAAAATGCTCCGCTTTGTTCATCGTCAGTGGTTTTACAGACAATGCACGACAGTAGGTAAACAGCAGAAATAAAAGACGAAATAGGAAAAAGAAGAGACAGGAGGAAGTTGAGGTAAAAGCCAGTGACAATGGGGAAAGTATTAAAAATGGAAAAGCAGACAAATGAAGAGGGGAAATGATTAGAAGACAGGTTTATTTAAACAGTGGGGATTGTCCTTTGGAATGGAAGAACTAGATCCGTCTCGTCTGACTGTAAAAGTTAAATGTGATCCATGTGTGTGTTTCTTTAGTGCTGAATGGGCCTCCAATGTCAGTCAAAAAAGAGCGAGAGGCAGAGCTTATGATGGGAAGGAGGGAGCAACGCAGTGGAGAAGTGATCTGCATCGACGATTAAGGCCAGCCATAATCCCCAGCCCTGCCTCTACACACACACACACACACACACACACACACACACACACACACTGCTGTCATGCTCTCTCAGCAGATCTTACGTGATGAAAGTATGTTATGGCCAGAATATAATTAGCAAAATGTACAATAAATTGAGGGGGAACATCACCTGAACACACGTCACATACAAACTCAAAAACATTCTATCAGGCTCTATAAAACGCACCCAGACTACTTGTTGCGTATCTATTCTCACAGTTTACTTAGAAACATACAAAAACATTTTCCGCACACACACGCGCGCACACACACACACAACTACAGAACCTCATTAGAATTCTGCCTCCCTCTGAATCAGAGATGAAGCTGCATGTGTGTGTAACAGCATTTGCCAGGCTTCATATCATGCCCTTGTTTCAACAGCATGCTTACCCATGTGTGTTTTCTGTTAAAAGAAACATTCATCCAGCTGTGCCTCCTGTTCCATACTACAGCCTCAGCAAGAGCAGGATCATTTTTGTCATGTTAATACAGATAGCTGTAAAGCTAACACTGAGAATAGTGCTGCTTAATACATTAGGAGTTACAGTAATTGAGATAAAATAAGCTTCTTATTTCTCTAATTACTTTCTTCTAATTACTCAACATAATATTCCGATTTTAGAACTGCCTGATATGATTGATTGCAAAGAAGCGACATGTAAGGCAGAGGTATTAGTCATGGTCTCTTGTTAGAAAAGACAGGCCTGGATGGCATTTAGCTTTTGGAACACAAGCAATGATACATTTTGATTGGCATATGCGAATTAAGCCGTGACACGTTATTAAATAAAACATCTGAAAGTATTTTTATCGGTCATCTTTGTGATGCTTAGTATAATAAGTTCAACAAATGCTTTCCCTACTCTAATTCCCTTCTGGCTCCATTCTATCTTTTCCTTATCTCTGCACCCCCGTATTCTTTAAGAGACAAAAAAAAAATCATCAGTTCTTTCCCTTTCTCGCCTTTCTCTTTTTTACTGAATTGTCTCTGAATTGTTTGAATATTTAAGCTCGGTTCATTGTTTTTCTGTGTTTTTAATCCTTGTTCCTTGCACCTATACTTATTGTTAACGTTACTATTGATGTCGTCCTTGATGTTACGATTGCGAAGCTTCTACCAAATGAAAATAAGGGAAAAAAAAAAAAGAATAATAATTTTTTGTATGTTTGGTCCATGACGTTTCACTATATACAGCATTATTGTTATAATAGCCAACGAAGAGGTTGAACGAACTTCGGAGCATTTAACACAATTAAATATTCTATCTTGCAATCGACAGTAGATTTGGGGCTTGCGAGTAACCTGCACAGAGTGGATCAGTCGCGTAATCCTAAAGCGCACAGACGGTGTTAACGAATTGGTCTGTTCCATCAGAGATTAGTAAAACCCCTACGCTGTCTCTGAAAACGTTTCAACTTGACACCTTTGGCTGAAATGCACAGTATTAATGACATAAGCGCCTTAACAGCAAAACAACTGTAAAGAGTATGTAATTCTGCACTTGCTTGCTCTTACATTAACCTTAGCTAGTCCTCAAATCAAAGATATAGATAACTAGTTGAAAATTGTATTTATTTGCTCTACTCCCTTGCATACCTCCTGTGTGAAGACTGAGAAATTTACATTTCAGTGCTTGACGGAAAACATTGGGAGTCTAAGTGTTGCAAGCACCTCTTTTTGTCCACTATGTATTTCTATTTTTTATGTTTCTTTTCCAACATTTCCTTTATTAATAAGTGTCACGGTGTAAGCTACGGTTCCAACCCTGTTTCAAATCAGCGACGATGTTGTGATTTGACTTCAGGTGGACGAACGGAACATGTTAATAATGCGTCTTTCTTTTTTTTTGTTTCGTTTTGTTTGTAATAAAGATTCAAATGAAATGATGTAAATCTGTGTTCATTCTTAACAAACCAAACAGCTTCCTATTACGGAAACTAAACAGGACGTCGCCGATTTCAGCCTTTAGAAGACCTCGTAAATGATTCTATACAATTCCTAGTGTTGTACACAGGATGATTCAAGTCTAAGCTATTAAACATATATACTCTGATAATCAAGAAGCCATGGCATTTCTACCAACTTTGTTTAAACTTATTTATTGTGTACAGTTAATTAATGACAGTTATAACAAACAGAAACTGCAAAACACACAGTTTGGCCATTATGAACTTTCAGGCTTGGTTAAAATTTTGGCCGGGTGCAACAGTATAATGCGGTCAACCAGATTTTAATGGCCAAGTAGATAGTTTATGGTCCATCAAATTTAAAGGTACATGAAGTACGTTATTAATTCAGCTTCAGACTGAAAAGGGCCGTGAAATATTAACTGCCTTTGCAATTACCCTGATCGCACATTTACATTCACACAACCATAGCACTCTTTATCTCAACCCAGACAAGTTGATCTTGTACACCGTTTCTGAACGGCTGAAACCTCTACAGCAATTCAACATTGGATTGTGTGCAGAGAGCAAAGAAATAAAGAAAAATGCCAAGACGAAAGGGGGAAAGGATTAGATGGGGAGACAATGGTGATGCCTTACTGCTCCAAGTTTTTCGTCTGTTTACTAAAGATGATAAAGGAAGTGAGAGTGGAGGGCATGACAAGCAGTGGGGATACAGATGTACAAAAGGGAAGCCGGGGTATGATTAGGAAATCCAATAGGCACAACGTTCCATTTCCGACCCGATAAAACTGTCCTTTTTTTGTTTTAAACCCAAAATATATTGCCATTTGTTGTTCACAATAAACTCTTAATTTTCACACATGACGAACTAGTAAGACTATTAATTCTGTAACTTTACTGCTATAAAACCTTAAGAACTGAAGGTGCACTGTATTAAAACAATATAAAAACATAGGTATATTGTGACTTTACAAGATTCGTCTATAAAAATGAACACATTGAAGTGCAGTGTTTTAAGTTTGTACCATACCACCACTTTGTGCCAATCTGTACTGTATTATTACAATCATATACAAAGGACAATAATAAAAACTTACAAGGAGTACAAGTTAATGTGTATTTGGTAAATCAAAATTCCGCCAACCTTATGTTATGAGTACATGTTTGATTTGACAAACAAGTAAGGATGAAAGTTTTCATGATTTCTGACCAAACTCCATCAAAACTACACCTTCTCTTCAACCTTCCCATGTCACAGTTGCCAAAGTAACAAGGTCTATCTAAGCACAGTTGCTAAAGGCAGTGTTCATGCATTCGTGTCCAAAACAAAGCAATCCAAAAAGATCCATTGTAACTGTCCAGCAGTCATGATCTCAGAGCCTTTACCATCCTGATTAGTACCATATTTAGGGCACCGGTATGTGTAGTCATCTGTGCTACATCCAGTTGTCTCTGGAAACATTATTGTCTCAGTCACAGCCATTCTCCATGACTGCATGGACCCTATCAAATGTGTCAGATTAAAAAAGACAGATGTTTAACTGGTTTAACCAAAAGAAAAAAAAAAAACCCCCATGATGCTTCTTCCAGCCAGTGAGTATCGACTGTGATGGACCTCAGAAATGATGCAGTCAGTGAGGCTAAACTGTGTGGCTGATCCACTAGTTCACCTTGAAGAGGCCGAAATAATGCTTGCCAGAGTCTTTCAGGGTGAATTGACTTCCGGTTTTAGCTTTGAGCTCGGCGCCTTTCTCCAAGAGCAAGAGGCCAGAAACTTGACATGGCTTCAGGAAGTGGAACTGTTTAAACCCTGTGGTTGGAGTGGTGCTGTATCCCTCCATGCACTGGAGTGAGGGGCCCTGAGGGACAGTCACTTCCAGCTTCACATACTGACTCTCTTGCTCACTGAAATGCACCTGAAGGAGAAGTAGTGAGTGATAAGATGAAAAAAACAAAAACATAAATAATAACACGTACGTAAACGATGGGAATGTCTATCCGTGTGTTACAAAAGGACAATAAACAGTTGAGGCATCTTACTTGACAGTAAAGGAAGTAGACACCTCTTCGAACTACTTTAAATGTGCCCGTCTCGGTGTTATACTCAACGGCTTGGGTCATATTCAGGTATTGTTCAGTCCATCCTTTAATGATTCCCTCCGTTCCCACTGTAACACATGCGCACGAATATTTAATAGATAAATAATAAATTTAATAAATAATACAACTTGTCACACAGTATTAACATTAACATTAAATAAAATTGGTCTTACCCGTCTTGAAGGAATCTTTGGTTACTGTTAAAAGCAAGAGGCAAAATTGAGGACTTTTCGCAAACAAAGTATTACATATACATATATATATATACATACAGT
>JAOUQX010000035.1:7147801-7161434 GCA_028566295.1 Liobagrus marginatus
AAATCGGCCGAGAGACGACTCGTATCTCAAAAAACTCGTCAGTTGGGTCACTCGTAAGTCGAGGCCTCACTGTAGTTGCCTTATGGACTTTTATTGTACAGTATAACAAATGCACACATATGCCGCCTAGAGCTTTGTTGTGGTAGTGCAGTTGTGGTAGTGCAGATCTGCTATCCTATTCTTTAATGTACGTTTATGGGATGTGATTTCATATATGTTTATTGTAATAGGCTACACAAAAATGGTTTAAACTCTAAAATATGTATTTACAATACCGAACTTGTACTCGTACTCGTAAAAATACTCAGATACCAAAGACCGATACCTCTCATGACTTAATTTGCAGTATTTGGCAGACAGAACTGACTGACACACACGTCAGACACACTCAGGAGTATGGAAATATTTAAAAAATATATAATTATAACTTATTATTATGCCATTTGGACGTTATTGCTGTTCTATATGCATTAGTCTCAATGTGCTGTGCGTGGAAGATTGAAAATTTAATTTGAGAATTGAAGATTGAAAAACATATTGGTACTCATACTCGATCCTTAAAAACTGGTATCTGTGCATCCCTACTATAAACAGGATGCAGTATTAACTGAGCCCAAAGTTAATGATCAACGATTGATAACTAAATGACCAACTATTCAGTTGTAATGCACTATATCAGATGCATATATCTACTATTAGAAGATTTTAAAGTTGGCCATTTAAAATGGACAGATTATTTTGTATAGAAAATTCAAGAAAATGTGAGCAGAAGGGGAAGTCCCAACAGTTATGTTACAGGAGTCTGAGACATGCACCCACAGACACCCATATCTGAGACTGGGGTGGAAAATGTTTTCCGCTTTTAAACAGCAATGACGCATGAGGAGCCGACTCTGACCCCGTGCCCAGAAATAGTGCAATAGAAATAGTGCCCCACTGCACAGTAAGCTTTACAAAGAAGGATTAATAAGTTTGACAAATCAGTGAGACATACATACATATATACAAACATGTACTCTTAGCAATAAGCTCAAGTTAAGCACATTATAACACACACTTATAAACTGCCACAGAGAACAGCCTCAGGATAAGCTAATCAGCTAATTAGGATCAGCTAATTGTTGGCTTATAGGTCTGGGAAATATTCAGTGTGGCATCAACTGGGAATATTTTAGTTGTACTATTTTAATATTTAGTCTATATAACCATAAACATATTGGAGTACTTCATTTATTCATTTTCATTGCTTAAACAGGTTGAAATGTAGGACTAAAACTCCTGTCACAGGAATCTGTAAAATCACCACAAGCCCAACAAACAGATCGTAGAGACCGCTCGGGTTGGTAATGAGCTGCAGGCTATTCTGTGGCCTGTAAATCCTCTTAGAAAACCATCAAACCCTTTTACAATCAGTAATGTCATCTCTTAACCAGTGTCCTTTCTGCTGACATCAACTACACAGAAAGCACAAACACCATTACTAACCATTACAAAACCATCAACAACCGCCATTACATTTCAGGCCACGTCTTACAAAACAAGAACATAAACAACGAGGAGGAAACACATTGTGTGAAATAAGCTTAGGGGTTCTTTTATTAAACGGTTTTAAATAGCACGGTGTGTACGAATGAAAATAACCCAGTGCTTTGATGTCTTAGTGCTAAATATAGCAGTGTGTGCGCATTAACTGAACAGCGCCACCTCACAGACGCACACACACACACGCAGGGCGGGGAGGAAATGAGACCGACTACCCCTAGTGCATGCCGCACACACACTCGTTTTCCTCTACAAACGGCCCCTCTTCGCCGTTAACAGTCCCGTATTCAAGTGAATAGGAACTATAGCTCAGTTCTCCTGCTGTGACGTGACGTTTGCTCATAGGCGTTCAGCTTCCTGTCGTGACGTACGGACACTGGGCATGCGCACAAGACAAACGAGGATGACGGTTTTATTTAGCGACTTAAAAAAACTACATTTATATCTTTTGGCATAGTTTGTAGACTAAGGCCCAGTTTATTTCACAATTATTTGATCAATTCTATAGATTATTAGGAGCATCTATCCACCGGCGTATTTATGCTATTATACAGTTAGTCAATCATGTGGCAACAATGTGTATGTGGATACAAAAAAAGAGCTAGTTAATGGTTACATCATACATCAAACGTGGGAAAAAATTTTTTTTTAGCACCGGAACATTAACTGTGGCATGGATTTTGGCTGGTTTAACAGATTGGCTGGTTTAAGTATTCATATGCTACTGGTAACAAACCAAATTGTTTTGAAAAACAATTTGAACAAAAGTCTTTTTGTTCTTGGCTGACTCTTTTTTGATTTATTGATATTATTTATAGATTAATTTGTTAATGAACTTTTGAGGTTCAGATGAAAGCGTTCAAGTTGACCAGTCACATGGTCTATTAATTATAAGAATGCAATAAAAATTATAACTTATATATAATACGTTGTGACTTACAACACTATGGCCCGGTTTCACAGACAGGGCTTAGCCTAAGCCAAGATTAGGCCTTAGTTCATTTATGTTATTTAAGTAGCTTTTATAAGCGTACACTAGAAAAAAAAGCCATTACTGATGTGCATGTTGATACAATACAATGGCAGTGACATAGTTTAAGAGATGTCAGTACAGGTTCCTTAGTTAAAAGAGCTCAAATATGCATTTTAGTCTAGGACTAGCCTAAGCCTTGTCTGTGAAACTGGTGTATAACCTTTAAGTTAAAAAAAAAAAGTCCCTTAAACTTCACATTGAGAATTTTTTTGCTCACCAACCTGTTTTTGGAATTTTAGTAATAAGCTGGTCATTTTAAACTACATTTCCTAAATATATTTATTAAACACCAGAGTAGACTATTACAGTTAATAGCCATTCCATAGAGTCAGATCAGTTTCCGGATTAAGTGAATGCAACTTTAAAAGAAAAGACTGCTGACCTGAACTAGTTTTGGTTGCTTTATATATTAGTCCTACAGGTTTAAAGTAAGTTGATCCTAAATTAACACAATAACACAATTAATTAATAACACAATTATTAATATTTTTTAATATGCTCCCAGTAACCTTTGCTTTGAAACAGTCTTGTAGGTATAATATCCAGAATGTGTGTATTTGCTATTTGGCTTTTAAATGACTTTTCATAGATAACAAATGTCTTAGTATATCACATCTAGTACAATATCACAAAAACACAATTAATTAATGACACAATTATTCATATTTTTTAATATGCTCCCAGTAACCTTTGCTTTGAAACAGTCTTGTAGGTACAGTATAATATCCAGAATGTGTGTGTATTTGCTATTTGGCTTTTAAATGACTTTTCATAGGTAACAAATTTCTTAGTATATCACATCTAGTTTATATGGCACATTTGTAAACCATTTACATGCCATTTATTCTTATAAGCTGCTGTTTGAGAAAATGTACAAACATGACTATGTTGGGAAAAAGTCTGTGTGAGTATGACATAGTGTTTATTTTTAAATGACTTTTGATTTGTCATCCTTTGAGAAAGTAAAGGTAATGCTTTGATTCTGATCTAGGATCAGCATTGTCATAGATAATAGCATTTTATGCTGAAGTGAAACACAGACCCCAAATCAGCACATGAGTAACCACAGAAGCAATGACTGAGGCAACTTTGTTGCAATACAGGAAGTTTCCTCCTTTTCCTGATTAGTCTATGATGTGATGTTCTCTACTGCCTCATTGTTTTTCTTACAAATGCCACCAAGATTAGATATCTCAGCTACTGCAGCTATGTTTTATAGTCAAGCTTACTAAACAAAATAGCCAATGTTGGGTTGAAGCTTTTCTCCCATTTAACATATTCATATAGAAATTATTAAATTGCATATTGAATATAATTACAACCTGTTTTATTATTATGTTTCATCAAATGGCTTCAAAACAACAAACTCTTATGAAATATTAGGTTTAAGGTGGGATTAAGTGATTCAGACTATTGAAATCCCTCAAATATATGGTCTACTTACTAATATTTCCTAATCCTGATAAGTAGAAAAGGATGAGTTTTTAAAAGTTTTTATTTCAATGTGTCCGTATAAGGCTAAGTGGGTGGAATCTGTTGCGAGTTCATGTGTTTCAGTATTAAACATATTTGTGGTAAAGGTTCAACATAACACCAGTAGTATTACAGGACTCACATGAAGAGTCACATGAGTGATGAGCGCATGTCTATCCTCTCACACAAATATGCTAATTACAGTTCCTTTTTTTGCCTTATATGGAAGTTTCTTGATTATAGTAGCAAGGAGGTTTCATTAACCTTTCTGTCTGCATAGTTAAACTTTGACCGCATGTAGGAATATAAACTTTACTACTCCACTACAGTGGTGAGTAAATAAATAAAAAATAATTCATGGATAAATGTAACTTCCACATACTGTTTAAAGTCCGGAGAAACACGCTGTAAATATTTATTAGAAAAATACAATTTCAGACCATTTTTAGATTTTTTTCATTCCTCTTAAAACAGGGATAAGTGCCAGTACTGAACAAAGCTCCTTGACTTTTACTTAAAAGTAAAAACATATATGTATAGTTGTCTGTCTAGTGCTGGAGTGTGTATTCAAACAAGTAATTATTTAGTAAGCACACATTTGTTGTTAAAACCCTCGTGTCAACGTATGGAAACACACGGCTACTGTAAACAAGCAGAGCCACCTACATGACTGTCAAACAAGCAGGTCTGGAAACTTTTTTAGCGTACAAACATAAACAAAATGTGTGGTAGTTGAAAATTAATCATACTTGTACTGTTATAGGTACATTTAGTAACTAGTATGGTTAAAACTGTGTTACAACCTGAAGTTACTAGTAAACAGATTATTCAGTATACACTTGTCCATTTGTCCTTGACAGTTGTCCTGGGCAGATTCTAAAGATATGACAGCAGAATTACTTAAATTAGGGTTATTGTAATTCATTTCTTCTCTCTTCCTTTATGTCTAAGTACTTCAGCTCTCAAACAAATTTTCTTTGTCCTGTACACACACATCTACGGTGCATTTTGGCTGTGGGCCACAAGGGTGTGCGTGTGTGTGTAACTGAGCTTCTGTCTATGAGATTTGGGAGATTTGGGAATGTACATGTTGCTTTAGATCACTGAAAGGTCACACGTAGCGTTATAATGAAACGAAAACTTTAATAATTTAATCTATAATTCAATCCATTTTTACATTTTACATTTTTACATTCTGTACACCACTTCCTTTTTTTTCAGCATAAAATTAAGTTTACACAAATGCGGCATTAACTGTAAGATTTACAACAATTTTGATACACTTTTAAAATAACCAGACAACAGACTGATATTCAGTTTCATGGTTGGGCGCAGACTTTTCCCTGTTCAATTCATAACAAACTAGTAACATAAAACATCTGTAGTTGATTTCAAAGGTAAAAGGTCAGGAGCACGCTCCTAATACTGTATATACACAGAGGGTATACCTCTGATACACTGATAACAGAAAGGCAAAATTATTCTTTGCTAGAAAACATTTTAAAAAGACTGAAAAAAGGAGAATAAAGAAGCAATGGGGAAGGGCTAATGGACCAAAGCATACCACATCAATTATCAAACATGGTGGAGGCAGTGTTATAGTATGAATGTGTATGGCTGACAATGGAAATGGGACACTGGTGATTATTGATAATGTGACTGCTGATAGAACTAGCAGAATGAATTCGGACGTGGATAGAGCTATACTTACTTTCTTATTAAAAGTATGCATACATTTCTGCGCTGAAAAGCGAATGAAAAACTTCTTAGAACAAAGAAATGGAATGTGCTTAAATGGCACCTGACCTTAAACCAGCTGAGCATGCTTTTCATCCAGGGAAGGCAAACCTGAAGGCATAAAAATCCACAAACCATCAGCAACTGAAGGTAAAGAAGTAAATGAACAACAGAGCGTCTCAAGGGAGGAATGTTGGTGATGTCAGCATGACTCTTATTCTGCCACAAGCACATGCCCGGAAGAATTTCAGGGATATCTTAACGTATCAAGGAGTTATAAAATTTAAAAATGCAATTAATTGTAGTTTCTACACACCACCAATTAAACTAAACTGAAATGCCTTGTATAATACGCTTGCGGCAGGCATGTCTGAGTAAATTGGCTTCATACAAAGTGCATTTACATGATTCATGTGGCAGAGGTTAGAACTCCTGTCTCACAGCATGAAGGCCATAAGTTTGAGTCCCGCTTAGGGTCTTTCTGTGTCGCGTGTGCATGTTCTTCCCGTGCTTGCACGGGTTTTCCCTGGGTACTCCGTTTTCCTCCCGGCTCCAAACACATGCGATAAATTCTAAATTGTCCATAGGAGTGAATGTGAGTGCGATTGGTTGTCTGCCTAGAACTGGCCATTGTCCAGGTTGTACCCCGCCTCATGCCCTAAGTTAGCTGGGATAGACTCCAGTGCCCCTCGACCCTAAACAGGATAAGCGCTAGACAATGAATGAATGAATGTGGCACCAATGTTAAAAATAAGTTGTGTGTGTCCTTAACTACTCAACAGAAAGCCTGTGTGCATGAATGCCTACATCTGTATGCATGTGTATACAGAGAGTCAGTGTGTAGGTGTTTAAAATCGGATATAATGCAATTATTTAAATTACTCACATTGAGTAAAAGGTGCTGAAATTTAGCATCAGCCAAACAACTCTCACAAACCATAATCAATGTAAATTTAAGCAGAAAAGTCTTGTGATATTAAATAGGAATAATATTCTTCAGTATACTGTCTATAAATGTGATTGCATGTTGTCACATTAACTCTCTTTAACTCAGGACTAGATTATTTTCTTGCTTTTTTTGAAAAATACTATGATTAAATTATTTTGTCAATCTAAACATAAGTTGTCTTGATTAAACCATCCTATTGATTCAGGAAAACGAATACACAACCGATACATTTAAAATGGTGAAAGACTAAGGAAAACTCCTAGAAAAAAATTTGCATCACAGCTTACAATACTCTGTAGATTATATGCACAGGTCTAGGAAAGACTCATAGTTATCAGTGGTCCAAAATCTTCTCAACAAATGTACACAAAAAAATTTATTTAATTATCAAACTACTAATGCTATGTTCTTTTACCGTGAAAGGAGGAAATGATGGAAAGGAAATAAATAATTAGTTTGGGGCAGTGCCGCACGGTACTGCTGGTAAATACTGTACTTCCTTAGATGTACGCATATGCATTATATTTTGTCTTCTCCCATTTCAATGTTACCCCCATTGACTTAGAGATATAGTAAATTTATACAGTAACATGAGCCTTATAAATGCAAGCAGTCAATTATAAAATAAGGTAGAGGTCCTAAAGATCAGTTTCAGAATTGCACAGGGGTTGTGATGTCTCAAAATGGTCCTTTCTGAAAGTAACAAAAAAAATGCAGAACCTGAACTTCTGTAAGCATCTTTGAAACTACAATTAGTATTATGTTTTTGTGTTCAGATAAGACAAATATGGACCACTTTGCAAATGATTGTTTTGTTTTGATTAAAAAGGGAAGGAGGGACCACACCCAATAAAACAATGTAACTCTGGTGTAAAATTGTTGACTCTTGTGAGGATTTCATGGCGCAATAAGAACTGGAATATTTTAGCCCAAAAGATTGTTACCTGTAGCGGGAGCTTAAAGCTTGTCTATTGATAAATCATTCAGAACTAGGCTAACCACAAACAAACATCCAAATCATCACAAAACCAGTGTTTGCCTTTGCCCAACTAAATTTTAGACCTGGACCAGTGGTCTGAGGACAGGCAGTGTTCTGACCTATTAATATAAACATGCATAGAGTGTTCTGCATGGAAAAGTGATTCAAGATCTCTCCACCCTCTCAATTTCTCTAACATTTGAATTTTAAACATGTTCGCCTTCCCATCAAAAAAATTAGTAAAAAGGGTAGCTACCTGAAAAACAGTCAAAGAAAGACGTAACAGACAAATTTTTATTTCCAGACCCACCCTCACAAAGAGCAGGACTTATTAGATTCAGTTATGTCAAGCACTGTACCTTAGCCAGACAAGAAACCAGCCATTCTCATACTTGGCACAGAAGTCAAGTGGCAGGAAAACCATGGCTTTATGTGGTGTGGTGTGTGAGTTTGTATAAGTAGGGGGTGCAAATGGCGTCATTTGTACCTCAATAATGGCACTGCTGTGCTGCTAAAAGTAGGGAGGTGGGTGTGCCGCACAGACCCATGCCCTGATTACACAGAAGCTCTGTGTTCTCTTGGAAGTCTACAACACATGGTCCTGTTTAGACTGTTTCACTTCACTGGTTTTTCAGAAAGCCCTGAGAGAAACGTTGGCCAATATACAGAGTTCATTAGACCTCATCATAAATATAGTATGATAGAGAACAATTAAAATGTTCTGCCTCTATGATGTTTAGTCAGCATGACAGGCGGAGACAAAACAAGATAGTATCTTATGCAGATTTGTTGCATAGATGTCTATGCATGTGTGCTACTGTTTTTTGTGTACATCTCTCAAGTTACACAGCCAAGCATCGTTGAGCGTCTAGTCGTAGATACAACACCGTTTATATTAAAAAAACACAAAGGTTTTATCTTTGGTCATTCTCCGGTAAAGAAAGTCCTAGATACTGCTAGATAATACAGTATCTGTGTATTTACGCGAATCTCACGTAACGTCCAAAGGCGCATACTATCGTACTAAATAGTAGCCCTGGGTAGAAACACGTCATTTATTCTATATTGCTGCACAACAAAATCCTTCAGGCTGACTTATAAAAGAAAGAAGAAGATTTGTATTGATATAATGGTCCGACTTAATATTTAGTATGCTAGTAGGCGATTTTTGAATGCGGCCCGCCCCTCGCACGCTCTCGCTTAGCTGTGACGCGGAAGGTGGTGCACGCGCGTTTAGTCCTACATACTGAGGTAAAGTCTGAAGGAACGGAGAAGGAGCACATTTCTGTAAATGCTTGAAAGCTTCAAAGCGCAGAGAAAGTCCACAAAGTTATTACTTGTTTACTAAACCGAGGTAATTCGTATAGGCACTTTTTTCGCTTTCAACACCAGACGTTGGTCATTAAAAGAAACAAACCAGCCAACCGGCGGCTAATTTGCAAATGTGAGGAAACCAATTTAACGGCAAAACTGGGAGGAAAAACTTCCCGTTTTCCATCGCACGGACACGGAAACGTAGAAGAGTGCGGATGATAGGTAAAGAAGTATTTGTTTTGTTAATACATTTCACATTCTGTTGGATATGTGTACGTTTGCATGAAAATTTACATTTAACAAAGTACTAAACGAATTTGGAGCTTAATCCTAGACATTTATGTTTAGGCTGCCATTAATTTCCTATCTTAGACATAACTTTCTTGTATTCGTATGTCTCTTTAACGCCTATTTTTACTTTTATTATCACTGTATAATGAATGCGACGATATCTTTCTTATAAAGCAAGTATTATTTTCCTTAAGCACAGTTTTACACGAACCCTGGTGTTTTAATTAAGCAGTTCCCTGCTGATATCTGTGAGAATGACTGACTGAAGCGCTAACGGTCAAAGCAACAGCAAATAAAAATGGGGTCGTTTGATTTTTATTTGATTGTCGGTCATGAACCTAGTATTGTTTGAAACCAGCACAGCTTCCCATTTCAGTAGTCATCCCTCCTGATGATACAAGTTGACATTTATTCAGTCAGCCTTCTTGCTTATGCACATGGATCCATTAGGGTTACCTGGAATTGTATCACTAAGTTATCTCCTTAATAGTGTTTTTTTTTAATTAAGTTATCTCCTGTCCTGTGTCCTTTACTTGTGATGTATACAACCAGGCATGTCATTGTTCTCCAGGCTAGAAATATTTGAGGGGTTAGTCGGGATGTGTATTAAAGCTGTATCCTGTCTGGGACTGGCTCAACAATGACCATCACAGCCATAACAGTTGGTGGTCCTGTTCCTGCCTAACATCAGCAGCAGCTAGGGTTAGTGAAATAATATCCCAGAAAGGAGAACGTGGAAAAACACCAAACAATACGTTGAACAGCGGTGTAAATGTGTTGTGCTGGGAAAAAGACTGAATGTTTTCAATAACTAGCTGTTGCATAAGTCTGATCAGTAAAGCCATTTCATATAAAGGTTAGTGGGGTTTGGATTTACATATAGCCAGGTTCAGTTAAGAAAATGCAGAATAGGGTCTTGAAAAACATGTGACCAAATTATCCATGAGCCAGTTGCAGTAAAACAAAAAAAATTACTGGCTTTTTACTTTTCTTGCTAACTTTGATAGTTTGCTTATTTCATAAATAGTGTTTTTTATATTATGAATCTCTGAGATAGCTAAGCTCCCATTATTGCTCTTTTCAAACAAATCCCATCATGTAACTTGGTATACAATAATGGAAAATCATTGCTCTATCCTATTTGGTGTCCACTTGATCTATTCCCATTTTCTTTCTTTCTCAGATCCTGGGAGAAAAGCTGTTCTCTGACAATCATTGAAAGGAGAAGCAGGATCCTTCTTCTTCTCGAATCATCTGTCACAGTGAAGCCTCTACCAATATGTCTCTATCGTCCTTCCATTTGATGCAGGCCTTGAAGAACTCTCCTGCTGCCTTGCGCAGACACTTTAAACGGGACCGCACAGAAAGCCTTTCCCATGGGGACCCCATATTCAAAGTACACTATTTAGGCACCAAGAAGATCTTTTCCTTAGACCTGGAGCAGGCTGAGGAAGCCATCAACCGGCTCCTGGACGGCGCTCCTGGAAAGTTGTCCAAAGACCATGCTCTGGTGGTGCGGCCACGATATGTAGAAGTGAAAGAGTTGAGCACTGGGAGACAGCTCACCAAGACATACCTGCATGATATTGCCTACTGCGCATCACACACTGCCCACCCAAATGTGTTTCTCTATATCTGCAGGCAGACTGGGCAACAACTGCAGTGTAGGGTGTTCTGGTGTAGTCGTGTGGAAAGGGCAAAGGATATGACAGCCTGTCTGGCAAACTCATTTCAGAGGGCACTAAATGACTGGCAAGATGGCTGTGCTACATTGCCAAAGGCAGAGGGCATTGCTAAGGAAGATGAAGCTGACATCACCCCTGCTGCTGCCAAAGGATTGACTTTGCCAGCCAGTTTTGGGAAAGGTAAGCTGGACAGAGAAAAAACTTTTGTTATTGAAAGCAAACTATTTTTGAATGAATGGGGAATATTGTATTTTGCATAGACGCATACAATAAAATATTTTGTACTTTAATTCATCATGTGTATGCAGTGCGCTGGAAGAAGAAGGGCTCAATTTCCCGCAGTCCTCTGAGAGCAATCACAAGGCATGGCTCATCCAGTGAAAACTGGCATTGAAATTTCCAGCTACTGGACCTCTTGACCCCTATGGGATCCTACCAACAACAAGGCACTTTCTCTCTGCTTCCACCTTCCCAACAAGTGACAGACGAGGGCCGTACCCGTCATGGCCTGAATCCAGCAAACCTTTCTGGACATGAAATTCTAAAGAGTTCGAACTGTTGCCAAAGTTGATGTTTTTGCATTCTTCAGTGCAGAGACACTGATGACTGACAGCGTGGGGTGAGACAATAGTTCATAGATTCTATGCTGGTCATTTTTATTTCATGTATTGCTTGTTTATTTGATAGCTGCATTGTTTGTATCTTCATCTCAACACCTAAGGCTGTTAAGGACTAGTGTGCAAGTACAAGCAAGTAAATATATTTATTTTCCAGTTAAAATTGACCTAACATCTGGCTAAAAGTAGGGAAGGTCTTGTAGGATTAATCAACATGTTTATTAGCCGCTAAATAGAATTGCTTGGCTGGTGGGAAGAAACACCGAAACTAGGAATGGGTTCCTGTATTAGGCATGTTGCATCACGGATTTGTGAAATAACAGGGAGGATGCAGGAAGCACAATGTTGCAATGGGAGTTCTATCCTTATTACCACCCAAAACCGCAATGGCAACCAAACACGTTCACAAGTTACATGCAATTTTACATGTCGTTTTGACATGATTTTTATTGGACGAAAAAAAAACAGGAAAAAAGCCACTTGTATTCCTTCAACAAGTGCAGATGGCTTTATGTTTGGAATATGCACATTAAAATTATTCATGATTTAATTTTTCCATTTTGTTTGCCGCTAACCATAATTTGAGGTATTAAACCAGGACCTTTCTTCCCAAGAGAAAATACGTAGCTGTGTGTATTTGTGTGTGCTGAGCAAGAGAAGACAATGTGCTCTGAGCAGTCTGTGCAGGATTCATGCAGTGCACCTGCATTCCAATATGGCCATTCTAAACTCCATTATGTCCTTTCCATCTTTAGTCTACATTTTGTCTTCTAGACTTCACGTTTTAAATTTGACTTTGTTTTAAAAACATTTGCATGTTCATGTTAAACTAGTGGCATTAAAATGCTATTTTGTGCATATTAGCATAAGGAGCACCAGCCATGTGTATGTTTGTCCTAGTAGCATGATGAAAGTAGGTTCAACAGGATAAAGTGCTAAAAAATTGAACGTGTAGGTTTTACAGCCAATGATGTTAATGCATATTTTAACTGGAAGTATGTAAATGTTTAATGGTGCTGTACAGAGCTCAACATCCAGACAGTTGGCTCAGTTATGTATTGGATATTTTATCCTCATTGGTTTTAATGTAATTTATATTCAAGTGTAACCCACCATACAAAGACACCTGCCAGGATCTGTGTGTCTGCTCAAGGGTTTTTAAATGTCTAATGAATGTGCATGTTTGTTTTTTAATTTTGTCTACATATTTATCTATGTATTTTTAAAAATTAAACTTTTTTTTACAGTAACAGCATGTCCTTGTCTCATCCTTTTCTCTTGTCTCAGGATGAAAAATGCAATGTTGATGATGATAACTTTGTCTTCTTCGATTATTATTTCCTGGCATTGCAGTAAAAATTAAATACTTGTAAGGAATTGGACCCGAGCTTAATTCACTTGGTTTGATTGTACAGCATATTGTGTGGTCTTAAGGTACAATGTGGAGGACACTCTGGACTGGATCCCAACCCCTTTAAAGGGCACAACTGCATGCTCCCTTTCACACACTATGGGCCATTTAGAGATGCCAATCAGCCAAAATGCAAATCCTGGGCTGGGCCATTTCCTTCAGTTAGCTCTGGAGATGAGAAAAAAAAAAAACCAATCCTGGCAGTACAGCCAACATTCTAACCAAGACCATTTTCATGTAAAAACAAACATTTGGTAAACATAGGCTTCATCATCTTTAGAATAAATTTAATTATATACAGCGGTTGTGTATTTGGGGATACAATATGCTAAATTTGCAGAACATTTATAAATTCTAGTCATACATTCTATTACAGGAATGTTGTGATGAATTTTTAATCTACAGTTTTTCATATAGATGTGGTTCTATTGTGAATAAAATATTGGCCCATATGATTCAAAACAAAAGTTATCATTTTATTCAAATTTTAAAATTACCCTAACTTTCTGGAATTCAAGTTGTATATACATATATATATGGTGTGTATATTATGTGTAATAATCTGGAATGGAAGTTGTTGAATCTACCATTTGTCTAAAAAT
>JAOUQX010000035.1:7177452-7192788 GCA_028566295.1 Liobagrus marginatus
CTGAAATAACAAATTTGCTCAATTTACCTTTAATTATGTTATTATTTATAATTAATGTTATTCATATATATGAAGACGCTGATCATGTTAATGATTTCTCACAATAATTATCAGTTATATTTGAACAAGCTAGGAAACAGATAAATAGCAATATAAATAAATAGCAACACTTTATTTGTAAAAAGTAGTTATATTTTCAAATTTACATTAATGCAAATTTAAAAAAAAAAAGAATAGCAACGAAAAAAATAGATACAGTTCACTGGTAAGTGGTGCTGTGGTGGGCTATTTTTAAAACGGGCCTGCGGGCTACTCATGTGGTCCTTGCCGGCGACCTGGTGCTCGCGGGCAGTTTTGGTGTTCTAAACTAATTGAGCTTCATTTTCCGCCTCTTATCCACAGTAGTATGGTGCAATAACCTCACTAATGGCATGTGTGTTAAGTCAAACACTTTTTTCCCTAAAATTCATGAATTACATCATATAAATTCGAATTACAATCATAAAAATCTCCTTAGTAAATGTGGAACACAACTCTGCAAATTAAAACTGCATAGTCACTGAATGTTTGTTTTATGCAAAACGCTGAAATGATAATGATTTGGCTAAATGCATTCAAACTCCCCAGAATGATTTGAACTAAGGTTTTCATTCTTCTTAAATGATACATTTCTACAGTGTATTTTCTGAGGGCAGAACAAGTGTTGTAATTGATATCACTATAGGTCACCAGCAACCATGCCGAAGAAGAGCAGAGTAGTTTTCTCCTTTACTTACTTTCTCCTTTACTCGTTTGTTTAAATCTAGATTTGTATTTTGAAAAATTGAAACGGGGCGTCGCATTACTCCGATGACGAGCCAGTTATTAGAATAAAACGTACAAGTTAGGGATTTTATTACAAGGGTTGATTTGCCATAACAAGCATGAAATCAGAATTCTTGTTATAAAAACTTTGTAAAGTCAGTAGATATGTTATGAACTCCCTTATGTACAAACCTAAACTACATGTCAGTTTTACTGTACCTGAAATGGATAAGAAGTATTATCATTGAATTGTATTTAAAAAATAGATTAAAACCTGAATCCCCACCTGTGCACCCCTCTTAGTCGTAATATAGACCAGACTCCAAGCTACTGGCACCCCATGTCTGTTGGGGGACCCTGCAGTGTGTTAACGCTTTGGGAACCATGTGTGGGGATTGTGTGCAATTTGTACTGCTTGTGGCAGAAGTGAAACACGGATGTTGAGTCTTACTGCTTTGGATAAAAGCAAGCTGAGTCTGAGACTGCACAAGGTTCTGGATCAGGCTGTGAGTTAGTAACTGGTTTGGGTGACCCTGTGTAACCAGCTGCTTTGGATTGTTCAGGATTCGGCTTTGGTTCTGCAGGGCACGAGTAAGGCTAAGGTGATTATTAGGATGGATTCTATCCCTCCAATCGTCCTGTTGCTGTCGATGGATCTTCATGTGAGCGTTTCTGCTTTTGATCTTGTAAAACATTCTGAGAATGGTAGCAGAGTGACAGAAACAAACAGGAAATTCATGCAAAAGCTTATGTTTATGGTAGTGTATGATTTCTAGAGGATAGTGTTGAGCATCTCAGCATTGCCCCACACCCTTGGCCACATATGCAGAAATGAATACACTTACTTGCCGCATTGTTTGCAAGGAAAGCTTGGAGCCAGTGCAGGTGTGTGAATTAGCCTGTCTACATTAATAGGGTTCATGAGCATGACCTAAAAAGAAAGATCACGTTCAGTTAAGCTTATTTTATATATAGGCTTAAAGGTTCTTCCTCTAACTAGCAATTTGACAGTCGCAATCAACAGTTTCTAAGTTTAATTTTACCTGGTTGGTGGGTGTAAGAGTTTCTGCAGCCACCTGTTGCTGTTGCAATTCTTTCTCCTTTAGCTTCCTCTGTTTGTCTCTAAGCCGTTTGGAGTGATAGTAGAATTCCACACATTGTGACACCCCCTTTGACTGTACCTGTGATATACTGTCATGTTTGAGTCAGGCTGTTAATATTTCTTATATCAAATATGTTATGATTTCAGCGTACCATTTTTTGAATGAACGAGAAGTCTTTTCCATACATATTGAAAGCCTTTTGAAATAACTTCTGCTCACTTAACCGCCAGACGTCACTGCCTGTAAGAGAGGAAAGGCAGATGAAGGGCTTTTATGTGAAACAAACACTACAGTATAATAAGTGTCCTTGATTATGGCCGAGCTAGACACAATTAAATTAAACATGCCATATGGACCCTAATAGAAAACAGTCCAATGTGCTGTATTTTGGATGAAACTACAAATAATAAACGTGGTATAGTGTCATCTGTTTAATTTATGTAGAATCATAATCTGTATGTCCTTGTCAGTCTAAATGTGTTTTATCATCATGGGGAGGTCCACTGCTAACTTAAATATACAAGCTCACTTACTCCCAATTTTCTATGACAATATGAGGTAGGGTTGTACCCGAATAATGGTAGTCTCTCGAGGGTTTTGAATTTGAGAAAAGCATCCTCTCTAAAGCATCCTGTAATCGAAAGACAGTTATGTCAATAGCAAATCTCAAATGTACCGTGTGGCTAGGATTTTGTTTCTATTTTCTCACCAATATGTTTCCTTGGTATAAGTACAGGTTATGAAGGGCAAGCTCCAAATTAGCAACACCTCCAGGTAAAGCAGTAGAAGTGCTGAGATCCAGAAGATTCTCCACTAACAAAGAATTCCACATGATTATCCATTTATGAGCAAGCCAAAAAACATTCAGTGAAGTTCAACGATTTTGGGGTAGCATACCTATAATGTTAAATAAATAATGGCTGGCAGATAAACATGTAAAATCATGGCCTAAAAACTAATCTTAAATCCATAATTGTGTGTAGAAAGTGTACGTAATAATCAACGTACGGTATTCAGAAAGACAGAAATTGTGTAATGTAATTTGAAATCTTTGAAAGATGATTAGCAAGCATTAGAAAGATGAAGAAGTCACTTGAGCACATTATAACATTGTTTTACATTTAGTGGTTTCATTTATTATGGTGATAGTAAGATAGCATTTACAGTGTAAGGAAAACATCCTGCCCTGCTGATTTCATGAAGTTCAATAAAGACCAGAAAAAATTGTCTGGACTTGATCAGTTTATTCCCCAATTTAAGTGCAGTAAAATATCTAGTCATTGCCAAGTTGTGTACATATTCTTTATGTGAAAAACTTCAACCGAATGCGAGTATTTCAAAGCGTGTCAGAACCTTTCTTTCCTATACTGATTGGAATGTAAGGTAAAGTTCAGGAAAAAATCTTTGCAGCTGAAAATGAATTAGGTACATGCGGGAAAATTCACCACTAATAGCATGTTTGCTCACTTGTGGGCTTTGTCTTGCTGATAGACATTTGACAACAAGCAGTAAAGAGACATCTACTTTAATTTAGTGCAGGTCTAATTAAATGTGTAAAATTACTTTGAATATTGTTGAAGGATTTGCATTGTTTTACTTACCCTGATCTAGGAGGTCATCATTCCCCTCTAATTCTGCCCATGGTTTCCAAAGTAACTCTTCCTTCGGGGGTTCTTGAAACTCTATCTCCTCCTGCTCAAGCAGATCAGGTATCTGCGCCTGAAACTCTGGTCCTATATTCACTTGCCTGTTTTTTGTGTGTGAAGGAAATGCAAAGTATGAGTTTTTAAGCCATATAAATAGACTACACTACACTAAGACAACTATATGGACACTTTCTCACCGCTGTTGGGCGCAATGCCCTGTTTCCAGTGACAACTGTTCCTGGTGGTTCGATGGTAGGAGCAGGTTACAGTACAGCCCTGTTCCACTGCGAGTGGGATTCAGCATGGGTAGTGGAGTGTAGTGATGAGTCATGTGTTCTCGATTTCCGCCCAGTGCTCCTGAACGGAGGACACTGTAAAACGGAATGCCAGTGTGGACTGCCGAGAGATTATTCTAATAACATAAAAAGTCCAAATTTTAGGTTTGTTCACCGAGGCCTTCTTTTTCGTACTGGTAATTGAGATCAGACTTTTCCTATTATAAATTCATACCTCTGAGCTGGGCAAACATAAAACATGTGTTTGCTGGAACCCTGCAATAGGCTTTGTATCCTCATGCATCCTCAGTCCCTCTACCTGATTGTTTAAGTGATGGCTTGGAGGGCAAAATTGTTGTGATGATGGCATCATCTGGGGAGGGGGGAGTGTTCATATGTACTACTAAAATTTGTATTAGAAAGAATAGTCTTTAAAGATAACCATCGAGTCTTTAAAAAAGCCTACCTGGGACCAGGTCATGTGATGATCAGAGGTCACCGAGTAGTGTTCCCTTTCAAGTTTGGGAACAGCTTGTGGGGGTGGAGGTTGCAACAGTGGGGAACATGGAGAACACGCCTCTAGAGAACAGTCTGAGAGAGGATAGAAATTAGGTTCTTAAAAATATAAACAAAAGTCTGAATTTATTTATTTAAGTGCAACATCAGTTACCTGTGTCTCCCTCAGTAGCACTTAGGTCTCTTAGTTGAATCCCCATCCCCTCTGAGTAGACTGCAGATGGACCTAGGTCTTGAAGGAGGTGCTGTGTTCGGTCTTCACTCCCACTGGTCTCGGTTGAAAGCGGGAGCCATTGAGTCGGAGAGAAACCGATGGGAAGAATAGAATTTGTACAAGAAAAAGGTGGAAAGAACCGCAAAGAACCTTCAGATGGGGTCTGTGATTGTGTTTGGCTCACTGACTGTGCAGCAGGGGGACAAGCAGCCCGTTTAGGAGGAGAGAGAGATGGCTGAGGAAGAGGTGTTGGAGGAGGACTCAAAACCAAAGGAAAAGAGAGGAAGGGAAGAGATGGAATGTTGGAAGAGTTGTTTGGATCAGCATTGTATCCAACCTGATCAACAAGTCTAGAAATGTTTCGGCTATAAAATGCTTCAGAGAAAGAATCCAGCTTCTGATGATTTCCTTCTGTGCTACCATAATTTTCCATTGTATCCTGCTGCTGGGAATTCCATTCTTCTTCATAGCTTTCACTGTGGGCTTTGTTTCTGTTGAGCACACCAGGCTGAGATGAGATCAAAGACTCCATGTCCCAGTATACTGCATTTATTTGCTCACCAACTCCGTTCATACTTGTTGCAGCATTGGCACAATTTTCAGCAGGGTCATCCAAAAGGCCGCTATCTACATATTGGTTTATTCTGTTTGTAGGGTTATTCAATAAAAGACTGTAGTTTGATCTTTGACTTTGTGTCTGAAGGCGGTACATGGCAGAGAAGGGTGAGGACTCGGACGTGTTGATGGAACTGTGATCAGCCATGATGTTTAATACCCGCTTGTGCCACGGAGAAGTCTGAGATCGTTTAAAAGCACTCAACTTGCCAAGCTCCAGTTATAGGACAGTCATGCCATCTTTAAAAGCTGTAAAGAACAAAAGAGGCGAGCCAAGTTATGAGTTTAAACTAAACGTGAAATCAGAAAATAAAACCTTGCGGCCTGAATCCACAGCAGAATTACAGGCCTAATTACAGACATTAGGCTTTTATCTTTAATGTATTTACGTGGTGTAAGAGCTGTAAGATATTTTTGGTGTACGATCCAGACAACAACAAAAAAATATGGTAAAAGAGATCGCGAGATATGCCATTTCATTTTGTCAACATCCATACCATCTTTTATTTCTATTTCCTTATTCATATTTCTATAAAGTCACCGCTAATTATATTGCTCATTTCGTCAAATATCTATACTGTCTCTTTTATTTCGATTTCCTCGTTTGTCCTAGTTTCTCAAAGCACGGTCAGTCGTATAAAGCTTTTCACCGCACGTTATACTATGTATTGTATTTGCTAAAGAAGTACTTCCTATTGACTTGTACCCAATCATTACAATTTGTAGCATTTTTCTTCCCCAACAATTTCTTTTCCCACCTTGCACATACCTGTCTCTTGTGTTCCTTTCTATTTCTTCAAAACATAATGATAAATACACAAATATATTCCGTAGTGTGTGATGTCTGCTGCATGTACAAATGAAACTGCAAGACGTTCGCACACGCAAACCTTTTCTTATTCTTGCCCCGAAACTCCCCCCCCCTCCGCCCCCTAGACGTCTTGCGATGTAAAAAAAATAATAAATAAAAAATAAAATTCATATAAGCATGTTAAAGAACACCCACACTCGCACTGACAGGAACACACGTGAACACACACACTAAGGAAAGCAGGTGCTGCCGATCAAAAGTCAATTTATATTTGTCACAGAGAGAACCTCACCCCTAAAACCCCGAAAAGAAAACCACATCCTGGGGAAAGAGTCACGGATCTCCCTCTGTCTCTGTTTTGCTCCTTCCTTTATTCTTTTTTTCCCATCGTATCTTTTTCTTATCATATTCCAATCTGGTAAACAAACTAGTAAATGTACTTACAGAGCATCATAATCCGCTTTTGTCTATATTTTTGCTTAATTTGCTGATTGCGAGCATGTAGAAATTGTAAGAAAAGCTGGCCAAAAATGTCAAGAATTTATCAATAACGAAAGTAGGCAAATTGTATAGAGCATGCAGCTGAACGCGAAGAGAAATGTTTTTGTAACTTGGCGCTTGTTCACCACCTGAGTTTTAACATTATCCACAACGGACCACAAAACTGATCTCAGATCATGGTAAAAGCACAAACTCTGCCAAAACCATTGTTCACAGGTTTGTGTGTGTTATCTTGAGCATCTCATGTGGTAAGTGACTCACTTTGTCTTAGGTCTGAAATGCGTATGAGTCGACATGTAGGCTTCATAAGGCAGAGCGTAGGCGTGTGTGTGAGTGTATATACGATATGCGAGTGGCAAAGCTTCCTGTCAACACTGTGTGTGTGTATGTGTGTGTGTGTGTGTGTGTGTGTGTCAGAGTGTAAGCTTAAACGTATGTGCAAGTGTCTGAGCAAACTGTCTGTTTGTGTGTATGTATGTGGGTGAGAAGTTGTGTTTATGTCGGAGATCTGTACTGTTTCATAGACATGTGACAGGAAGTTGACCACAAATCGACATTGGTGCAGGAAGTGGACAAGGGAAACCTCCGTACATCCCGCCCCCGCTCTTGTTTGTTCTCTCTTCGTCTTATATACATGCATCTTTCTCCTTCCCACAACACACAACATGAGTATAGTTTCCATACACTACTCTCATACTTCCACTCTCTACCTATATTTCTGCGTTCATGCAGTAGTTCCCTTGTGCAACTCCCTTCTTCATCTCTCACTCCATGCTACAGCGTTTGATTTAGGCATCAGCGAAGAGTTTCAACTCTCCCAAGGAATAGGCATGAAATGTGTTTAGGAGTAAATCTAATGACAGTGAAAATGGGAAATTGAAAAGAAGCAAAAACCCGACAGTAAAAACACTGCAGCTTCATCGTGCAATTTTGTTTCATTTTGGATGAGTGTACATTGTTCTGTGCTGGATGTTAGTAGAGAAGTGTACCGCGCAATCAGGATAAGTAAAATCAGTTCACACACACTGAGAAATTTAAATCCTCTCTGCCTATATGTTTTGTGGGTTCAAAAGGACAATGTGGGCGTAAGATCATTACAGTATGAATGTATCTATAACAGTCCTCTCCGTTAACCTCAGCATTATCATAGTGTGGGTAAGAAACCAAAGGTGTAAAACAATGTGTAGTTAGAATGACTACGGTATGAATTTGGTCTTATTTTGCAAGCCCAGGTTTTGTCTGGACTGCACATGTTGTTCTGCATCTTCACCTTTGGTGCCTTACTCTTACTGTCATAATGCTCAGGACTGAGTAGGTGATTGTTGACTGTGAGGTCTGTACAGTGTGAAAGTGTTGAAATTTAAAACCTCCTCGCCATCAACCTCAGAATTATCATAGTGTGGGTTAGAAGCTGGTCTGGGCCTGCAAGTTAAGTTGAGATTGATAATGCAGTTTATATGGATGTGGTTGCTCAGTGGTAAGGCTCGGGGTCAGTGATCAGAGGGTCGGGGGTTCAAGCCATCATTGGGTCCTTGAGCAAGGCCCTTAACCTCACTTGCTCCAGGGGCGCCATTCGTTCTGGCCGACCCTGCGCTCTGACCCCAGCGTTCAAATGTGTATGCTGGGATATGCGGAATAAAAACATTTCACTCCATGTATGTGTATGTGATAAATACGATCTGAATTTGATATATAATCCAAAAAGTACATACTCTATTCTGCAAAGTACGAATTGTACCCGGTAAGTATATGTAGCCAGTTCATCCAAGTTATAGCCTAGTTTCAATATAAACTAATAAAAACACAGGAGTTGCATCAAGTTATATAGTTTCAACATAGATTTGAGACTTGCAGTAAGTATGTGAAGTATTTATCACAAATTTAACTACTCTGTTCAAAGTGAACAGTGCATCAGCAATGTAAAAAAGGGCATTTAATTAATTAATTATTTGTTTATTAAGAGTTGTTATGGGTTGTTTCTCGATCTATGTTTTAGGTTGACTGGACATGGACACTGCAGCTATACTGTTTCTGTAACAGAACCGAACTGATCATTTATAATACTATACAAAATGGTGTTTTAATGTGAGGGGATCAGGTGAACTTTTTCTATTATTAGTGCAAGATTTCGTCAAATTGTAATATCGTCTGGATGTCACAAAGTCTATAAAGAAAATTACCATCAATGTAATCTCATAATGCATGTCGGTTTACTGCAATGCAGATTAAGGTTGCGTGGGTTTGTTTCTTCGTTTCTGTGGCTTGTTACTGAACTGGCATTATTTGTTGCACTAGTGCAGAAACCGAACTGCGTCAAATACAAATATGATGGAGAAAAGGTAAAATGAGTATCCACGTTACTGTAAACCACAGCCCTTTTGATTTAGTTTATTTATGGTTAAAATCCAATTAACATGAAAAAAGCAAATAGACATTATTTCTTGTCTTCACACGTCATGATCATTAAGATGGTATTTATCGTTTATGTTCACATTTCTATCGAGCTCATGATGTCGAAATTTATCACGCTATCCATGAACGCTTTACACAATTAGTTCTGATCGAACCTGTGCCAGTTATTCTCAGCCTGTTGTTTAGAAGCAAATGTATACCCTAATTTACGATCGACTTTATGTACAACAGGTACAAAAGGGCCTTTACATAAGAGTTTTTCTTTCATGTAATACAGTAGTAAAAAATCTCTTCTCATTACATTTTAAACACTACATCAGTATATTTATTTAATTGGTTTGCAGTCATAAGGCGCTATTGTAATCTATCTTATGCCATGTGCAATTTGTATTTATCGAGGTTGTGTCAACTTTTCATTCTAGAAAACATTTGATAAATTATTTGAGTTAGCATTAACTCTAGCATTAATTATGTTTTCTCACATTTGTTGGATTCTAATATAATGTCAGTAAAATCAGTTTGGGTAAAATCTCTGCTGGATCTGGATCTGTAGATAATTTCCATAGAGAACAAATTTTTGGTCTTTAACCAAAGCAGTTCAATTGAAGAGGTCTTTGGTCAGGTTCAACTATGCATGTGTCTTGTTAAACATTAGAATATAAAGAAGGCAACTAGAAAATTAACTGGAAACAGAGGATGTCAAAAAAAGAAACGAATGTGGAGGTTTTTGGTCTAGTTTTCTGTTAGATGTGTGAAAGAGTGAACAGGAGGGGGAAAGTAGTGGAGCAGTTTGGACTTTTTTTTTTTTGTTTTTTTTTTTTCTTCTCTCTCTCTCCATCGCTCTCTAACTAAACATCTAGTGAAACTACATGGTGTTTTTTTTTATTTTTATGAATGCAAAGCTGGAGGCGATGAACGGGAACTCTAGTCTGCATTATTATTTTGTACATTAAAGGCTTACATGAGTTTTGCGATCCTCTGGATTACACGATATGTTTAACTCTTAAGGTTTATGTAAGCAAGATCTACAATGACTGACGTTTTACACTTTTTTTTTTTTTTTTTTTTAATGATACTTTTGCTTCCTTTAAATGTGTTTGGGATGATGGGCAACGTGCTGGTGCCATAATTAATGTTTCACCTGCAAGTTGTGTAATTATGAACACAATGTTTCATAAGCTATTTTACATTTACAGTTCCCAATTATAGATTTCACCTTCCTCTTCCTCAGCCCTGGACTGCTGTATCAGAACAACAGCGAATACTTCTCCACTATTTGAATAATGGAGAAGTTGTTCCATTCAAGATTTCAGTGACTTCTAAATTAGACAGGTTAAAGATAATTGCTTCCATTCTTTTCCTGTAGAAAAAAAAGTATGGTGTCTTAATGTCTGTTTCAAAATGACCAGTTTAGAGATTAATATTCAAGATAGTTCAAATTTGTAATGCTGCATTAATTGACATTTCTTTGCAGCTAGAGTACATGTGTATTATTTTGTTCAAATCATGTAGCATTGTACGAGGATAGAAATGAATTGAGTAACTGAACAGATGCATTAATGTAAATGCCCATTTCACATCTGTTATAGTCAAGCAAGTTTTGTGTCCACACATTAATAAGAAACCATTTTCCAGTTTAAGAACTCATATTTCCAAATGTCCTTCAAAGACCAAATGCATGGAATACTATACATTTGCCTCATCAATTATGCGCTTGATTTAATTTCTAGAAGGATAAAAAATTAAAAAATAATTAACAAATGGTATCAAAGTATTTTACCTTTTATCGTACGGCACTGAGAGCGCTGAGAAGACCAAGATACAGGTCAGAATTGGCACCATGGGCCTTGTACGCAAAAAGTTTAATTTAACATTTATTTTGCATTGAATATGTCGGAGCTAGCAGAACTATAACCATGTCAGTTATGTGAAATGGATTTTTACCCCCCTCGGTTTTACTATATATAAGCCTAGGGAAGAAACTTTACAACTCTCCTCATGCAAAATCATATTATATAACTATTAAATTTTGGTTAAAAACACATTAATAATGAAATCATTATAATTATTTAGCTTAAATAGACATTACGCCTACGTGTTCCTTTTACCCTGTATTAAAATTAATTAACGGCATGTATTATGAGATACGGCCTTCGAATTATGAGAGGAATAAAAATGATTATAAAATTTTTTTATAAAGCTGCAAATCCACAGATGTGATTAATAACAATAATAAGCAGTTTATGCTAAATTTCCAACCATATAGGTTTGATAGTGCCTCAGCACAGATGCCTTTAAATCTATACTCTATAATCTAAATTCATCTGTAAATGAATCTTAGCCATCTTTTTCTGAGCAATCTGAATTTTCTGACCAAGTTGTACCAGGGGAGTACTTAACCTATAAGCATCGTAAGCAGCTGTTTAGGGCCTTGGGGATTTAGGGTGCCCCCGACAAATACCAGGAAGCCTATATAAATAACATTACTTATTAGTTTTCTTTATCTGTGAGTTAATTTTTATACAATTTTACATTGAGAAAACAAAGGTTTCAGCTTGCATATACTTTATCCTGCAGTTTATTTACAAATGTAGACAAAAAACAATAGAAAAAATATATAGAAAGCGTGAGTTAAAAGTCTGACGAATGGGGCCCCATACTTATAATCGTTTAGGGCCCCTAAATCATTAAGTCCGCCTCTGAGTTGGACTGCGCACATCAAAATAGAAACCAAGTTAAATCCTTGTAATTTAGTTATGGAAGTTTCCTTTGGGAATTGTCAACACAAATCCGGTTAAACTAGATCGGCAGGGCTTCCACCAAGAACGGTGTGCAGCCAAGAAGATTGTCCACGTTACATAGACCTCTTGTGATTACACATACAGTAGAGTTAGACCGTGTACCATCGTACAGATTGATTCATGACATCACCTAACAGTTCAAATATTACACTAATATACAATCAGACTTACTGGAGAATGTTTAGCTAAACCTTACATCTTAAATCCAACCCAAGCAATGTACGTCAATTGATGGGGTAGTTTTTGAATCGGTAGTGTGTGTTGTTTTCATATAAAATAAATAGAAATGTCATTATGCGTATTTTCAATACTTTACATAAATGCTTTTGTTAACGCAATCGATCAGATTATTAGATTTATAACACCTATTTAATAGTGAATACCGATCGCCATAGCTGTCATATTACTTGTATTATAAAAATTTGACACAGCATGACTATTGCAGGCCGGCATGTCTGTGGTTCACATTGAGGGGAACAAGGATTAAAAGACATCAATAAATCGGCAGCATAGATCGGCATCTTTTCAAATCTTTTCCTTACCATTACAGTATTGCATAAAGAAAATCTTAGAAAAGCTGGGCCCTTAAACACCACCAGATAGAGACACGTAAACACCATGATCCTCCCCAATTCTTATAACAACAGAAAACATCCCAAGTTTGGCTTTATTTTAGATTTATTTATATGTAGAATTATGTACTCTAGTTTCATATAAAAAGTTATATCCACAGATGTAAGACTTTTCAAAGGCACAGTAATGATGAGTCTTAACCTGATCAACTTTTCAGATTCATTTAAGAAGGTTGGTCAAAAATAGATAAGCCATCATTTTTATATATATAAAATATGTATAGTTTATTCTTTATATAGTCTGCAGTTTTATAATCATAGATTTGAATAGTTAAACACAAAAAACTGAGAAACGCAGAAGATTATCTGAATTTCACATAGTATGCCTTTAGGATGAAGGGGTTTTATGGGTTTGTTGGTGGTTCATTAAATATTTAAAGTTTATTGGCATCTGAAAAGGATTTCGGATTTTGGAACCTTTTTTAATAACAAAACAATTGATTGCTAGCTTCTACATAGAACACCAAAGATCCTTAGTGGGATAACGAGAGATCACCTTCCCACTCTCAATTTGGTGTGACCTAATACAGCGGATTAAAAATATATTTTTTTTAAACTTTGAATGACAAACATTGTATGTATTTCACTTTGCAAAGACAATTTTGCAGAAGGCCTTTACGTTTTTTTATTATTCAGCTCTTATAAAAATCTGTGGCCTTGAAGTAAAGACATCTTTTTGACTTGGTCTACAAATGCAGACGCTTTTCTGTAGTAATTTTGCTGAGTATTTTTTTTTTATATAATTATGCACTGATGATGGGGAAAGTTACCTAAAACCAGTAAAACTGTCCTTCTGGGGAACCCTTAAAATTTCTATGTATGTTGAACTTATTTATTTGAGCGTTTAACGATTAGAAGGGGAAAGGGTTAGGGCACTTTTAGGAATGTAACAACACCTAACTGCCTTGATATTAATATTTTTACATGTATAGCAATAACACCGGTACATTTCCATCCTTTTAGATGCATACATGCTTTATGTATACAGATTGTTGTCTAATATGAGTTTACATTACAGGAAGTTCATACTAAATTTAGAACGATATAGAACTTACCTTAAATTTTAGTACAGGCCTGGAAGTTGACAACTGTTGTCACAGAGGACACGAGATGAGGTGTGTGTGTGTGTGTGTTTGGGCATACACCCATGTGAAAAAAAGCGAGCGAGACAGTGGAGGCGTTGGTAATGGTTTGTGTTTTGCTATGGCAGTCTCTTCTGATCTCTCGACTTCGTCACTGGGATCCTGGAAACAAAAAGAAAAAAAAAAAAATCACCGCAAAAAAAAAACATGTACGGCACAAAGACAACCCATCCGAGCAATTCTCAGTTTGACACAGCGTTCGTCCTTTCCCTGCTCTTTCTTTTTCTCTTTTTTTTTTTAACTCCTTTGTCTTTCGCATTTATTTTTTATTCATTCATTATTCAGGAAACAATGTCGTTTTACTTAATTTTCCATTACAAACCCCTCAATTTTAGTTCTTTCGTGTGTGTGTGTGTGTGTGTCTGTGTGTGTGTCTGTGTGTGTGTCTGTGTGTGTGTGTCTGTGTGTGTGTGTCTGTGTGTGTGTGTCTGTGTGTGTGTGTCTGTGTGTGTGTCTGTCTGTGTGTGTGTCTGTGTGTGTGTCTGTGTAAATAATGAATTATATATTATATCAATACATATTAATTATTATATATTTATACTTGCAGAAATAAGTAATTTTGCTTGGTTTTCATGAGAGTGTGATTAGAATTAAATGCCATTATCAAAGAGTAAGTGATGCATTGTAATATTTTCAATGTATTTATTCGTTCATATACAACTTAGATTTTTTTAGCCCCATTAAATAATAAACTGATGGTGAGAATGAAGGGTTGTGATAATAGTTGCTAAAACATTGAAGGGATATTTAATTAGACATTTTTTTTGGAAACTGAACCTTATAAGGGCATTTAATTGGCACTGATGCTGTACAGGTCACAGTGATGAAGATTAAAGGTGAATGTTGTGAATGTCAGTGGGCTGACCCAGTAAAACTGAGAGTCGGGGCATGACTATGCATCGCGCCGAACGCAGTTTCACATTGTCAGGGCGTGAGGGGGTGTTGTTTCTCATTAGCATCTGGTGAAAGAGAGAGCGACAAATAGGCAGACGGAACTGGTGTTCATTTCAAAACTAAAAGAGCAGTTCAAACAGAATAATTTATTATTTTTTTTAATTCATGGTAGATGTATTTTGAAAATTCAGCGTTGTAGGTGATTCTTGGTTGCAGATGATATGATTTTCACATTGTGCATCAGCGAAGTAAAATCTTTAATCTAAGAAAAAAGGATGTTTCTTTAGTCTCTGTATAAAAGAACTTTACTAAACCCACACAAGAAAAACCCTATTCACTGCCGTCAAAAGTTGGCCCGAGTCAAAATGAAACACCATCCCCACTGAAAAATACATACACACACACATACACACCTTAACATGTTAAACCCACAGTTCCGCAACCACACATTGTCATAACAGGACGGCAACACGGCGCTTTACCAGAAATCTGTCACACACTGGTGTAGCATCAAATATCACCATGTTTCACTGGCAGCTGGATCTGAACACACACACGTACACACAGACGAAGAATTGTGGCTTGTGTACAGTAACGTTATAAAATTAGTTCTTTCTATGATTTATTTTCAGCTTTGATCTTTTTTATTTTTTTTATCAAAGCCGTAATATTATACAAGAATATCATGAGTCTGGAAGGCAAATCTCATGAATACGTATTTTTCTGTGGTTTAAATATTTTAATTTTGAGTTATTTTATTAGAACTGTTGTTAAATGTATTTATTTATTTAAAGGCTGTTTCAAGTTAAAAGTATTTCACATACACAATCGTACATAGTACGACATGCAGTGAAATGCTTTTCCAACTGACCAAAATAGCTAGTGTGTGTGAGTATATATATACAGTGCCTTGCGAAAGTATTCGGCCCCCTTGAACTTTGCGACCTTTTGCCACATTTCAGGCTTCAAA
>JAOUQX010000035.1:7209299-7222916 GCA_028566295.1 Liobagrus marginatus
ATGAGTAGGAACATCGCTGGTTATTATTCGTGTTTATTTCCATCCTTAACCGCGTAACGTGTGCTCCGGTTACAGCGGGCTTGTATCTATGTCATGCCACAGCTTCATTAAAGACTTTAAATGTACGACTTGCCTGCGTATCCGGGTCTCCTTTGCTGTCATCGGAGCACTTGCGGCTTCCACTACACCGTAGGAAAGCTGAACTGTTACAATACCTAACAAGCAGCCAACAGGTCTTTCCATGAACAACTCCTCCTAAAGGATCAATAACAATGGTTTGCTTGTATATGTGCAATTAGGCCTGCTGTGACATCACTAAATGTCCTGTCGGCCATGGCCATGAGCAGCTGGAAAATGGACTGTTTCAAAGTGGAAAAATGTTCTATGCTCAGACGAGTCCAAATTTTACAATCTTTTTGGAAATCACGGGCACCTTGTCCTAAAGCGGAGGGAAACTAAAGAGGAGGGAAACTAAAGAGGAGACCATCCAGCATATTATCAGCGTTCAGTTCAAAAGCCAACATCTCTGATGGTATGGGGTGTATAAGTGCATACAGTATGGGCAGTTTGCATGTTTTGGAAGGCACTTTGAATGCTGTTTCAGAGCAACATATGCTAACCCTAACCTCTTTTTCAGGGAAGGCCTTAATTATTATTATATTATATATAATATAATTATATTATATTAAATAATATTTGTAGAAATAGGAGTTTGTCATCATTTTGAAAAACAAAAACAAAACAACAATAGTGCTAGGATGGAAGGAACAGAAGGAAAACATTATACTGTATATAAGGATCTGTAATATATAAACCCGCAGTGTTCATGCACTCTAACTGGTGGAATAATGAGTTCTACAGATCTAGAAATGATCGCAGTTATCCACCATAGGCAAATATATATACACCTAATTACATTTGCATAGATTCATAATTATATTTAGGGTTAGGGTTAGGTATATATAAAGGTTAGGGTAGGTGTACATAACAGCTTGTTAATTAAAAAACACGTATAAGATGCTTTCCAGCACGCATCAATGATAGCTTGTTCAAATACTTGTGATGTCTGTTTTCCAACTTCTTTTAACATATAGTAGCAGCTCAATGCATAAAAAAAAAAAAAAATCATGCATATACAGGATATAAGCTTCAGTTAATGTTGAGATCAAACATTGGAGAAATAGGAGAAAAATGTGACTGCTCTGACTTTAACTGCAGCCTGGCTGTTACTGCCAGATTGGTTGCTAGAGTATTTCAGTATGAGGTTTCATTCCTGCCAGCCAAGAGGGACTCTGAGGCGATCATTGGCACAAGATCATAGGAACTAAACAAGTTGATTAAAAAAAAATCGTCTAATCTTTTTCCAGTCTTTAGCTATTCAGTTTGTTTGGTTCTGTGCCCATGACAGCCTCAGATTCTTGTTCTTGGCTGATAGGAGTAGAACCCGATATGGCCTTCTACTGTTGTAGTTCATCCACAACAAGGTTAACGGTTCCATGGTTGTAAAAAGTGATTACTTGAGTTATCATAATATGAGGTCAACCAAATCTGTTAATTTCCCTCTGATCTTTCTCATCAACTACGTGTTTTAGTCTACAGACCAACTTCTTACAGAATGTCAACCTCAACCATGTTGTGTGAAAATATTATGTGATCAGCTATTTAAATAAGTCATAGAGGTCACATGTTAATATTAACCGATACTCTTAACTTTCTATCTGCATTGTATGCATCATACTGCTGCAGCCACGTGATTGACCATCTTTTTAAATAAGCAAGTGTACAGGTTTCATTCATTTCTCATTAAACATTTCGCTTACATATCTATAATAGTTTCAGAACCTTATTGTTCTCTAACGTCATACTTGGCATAAGCTTTCTCAAGCAGGGCACTCCAAAACTCCCTCGGTGTTGCTGAGCGACAGAAGAGCAGAGTTCCATCCTCACTGACCGGTAAGCGGTCATCCACCACTACATCCATCCACTGACCCAAACGCCAGAAGCGAAAGTGAAAAATTCCTGCATACAGGTATCGACGCTTGGGGTTCCATTCCTGCTCCATGTGATCTGGGATGACCTAGATATGGAAATCATGTGTCATAAGCTGTGGTAAATAAAAAAGGGAAAGAGTAATCTCAATCAATATTTTTTTTTCCAACCATTCCTTTTTAAATACAAACCTTCTTCCAAAGTGATGGCTCTGTTGCAAGACACGAAGTAGCTGCCACCATCCAGCAGTTACCCAGACTGCCCTGGTGCAAATCTCTGGTACTTACGCCATCCACAAAAAGTCGTGGATCTTTGCACATTTCCTAAACCACAGAGAGAGAAGTTATTGAGATTGCTATTATTACCTGTAGAAGTAAACTAAAGTATAATACAGATATTAAGAACTATTCGATTTAGCTTAATTAAAACACCTATTATCCACATCCCTGAACATTATTCTCGTTAAATTTGTGTATGTTAGAGGATCTAAACAGGTACAGGTTTTGTGTGTGTGTGGGAGGGGGGGGGGGGGTGTAAATGAGTAAAAGAGACAAATGCTCTCAGCCAAGATGTGCTCATTTATACACTGGAATCGGATCCTGTCTCCAAGGACGGCCTGGTGTCAGTTTACTAAGACCAGACACAAAGACACAATTTAATTCCACATAATTGGCACGCAGTTGCCAGTAGAATGTCAAAATACAATCCAGAGCCACAATTTTTTTTTTTTTTTTTTTTAGTTTCTTAGTCTGCGCAAACGCAGCTGCCGAATCATCGTATCATTTCATAAAACTTGGATGCAAAATGAAAACTACGATAGAGACCGTTGCTGCTTTTAACCATCGCAACACACAGTGCTGCTTATTCAGCAGATAATTGCTAATAAGATGATTATTCCACTTCTATTAAACGCTGACGATGGCTTTGTCCAATTATAAAGTTTAATGTCAGCAAACCACTGTGTCAGAGGATGATGTCCTTAGATATGATCAGATTTCCTTGTCCATCACGTTGTTTGGGATATACATGCTGAAATGATCAGTTTTATTTACATCGATATTCGATATTTTTTTGCTACCAAACTAACAGAAAAAAGGTCCTTTTACGACTGTATTTTCTGTCACTTTTTATTAAAATTAGTTAAGAGATTTACAAACTAAACCCGAGCTGCTATTAATGAAGCTTTATGGTAATACGCAGTTACTTTTATGTTATAGCCGGCTAATCAGATCGCTAGCTTAATGCCTATTAACTTGCTAACATCTTGTGAAATAGTTCAAATAGTAGCTCATCTCAGCATTTCTTAAGAATAACAATTTCTATACAGAGCCTTCAATTTATAACCTTACTGATGATTACTAGCACTGAGTCTTTCAATCTAAATCTATATGCCATATCTGTAATTTAACACTTATTAAACCTCTGGTGCCTACAACACCATTTGACTGGTTATTCTTTTCAGATACAGTTACTAATTTAATCACTGTCATACTTATGTTTATTGGTTGATTTATTCATTTATTTACTTGTTTGTGGAGTTATTTATTGATTTATTTGGCTTTAATCCCATTGATGCCAAGCACACCCCTGCCACACGTTCACGGTTTTAAATTGCAATGATCTGATGCCTGTCATCTTTAGAAAGGCCTTTAATTAAACATATCTTTAATAGCACTGCTGACTGTGCAACCACATTTAGACTGTCACTAGCTAGATGCCCACATAAAGTCAGTAGAATGTCCTGAACTATTAACACTACATGTGCCCGCCATCTCTAGCCCAAAGATAAAGCAGCAGCAACTCATTTTTGATGAGGTGGCGACGGTGGTTCTCATTTAGAGACACAGGTTGCATATTGGACTACATTTTGCTCAGGGGGCAGAAACAAATGTTGAGCACAATTGCATCAATGGTTATAAAGTTTCAAATAATTTTGAGTGAAACGCTAGATTAGCTCAACTTTAATTTGGGGTTAAAGTGATCCATTTTCTCACCTGTGGTCTCTTCCATGTGAGTCCTGGAGGTGGTTTTCTCTTGTAGAACAATGACTGAGTAGACGCAGGGAAGTGTGGGTCTTTGAAAAGGGCTCCATGCCTCAAACATGCTCGCTTCAGCTTGTGATAGTTCTGACCATGAAACAGATAGACTCTCTCTGGCATCCTACAGATGAGGTGAGGAGATGTTGACACAAAGCTGAGGTAAAGCAACACTGTACACGTCATGAAATTTATCATCATGGAAAGCCAGTTTATATATATCCCCAAACTCTTATATACAGCATTCCAAAAAAAAGCAAACTAACATTCAACTGTACGTGACCGTACAAAGTGCACTAGGGCTGCAACAACCAATTATGTTGATAACTTATTGATTACAATAAGCAGTAATTAATGAATCTGCAATTATTCCATCTTTTGCAAGTTACAGCTTTTAGTTACAGCTGAAGGATCGTATCACTCTGTTTTTAATAGTAATAGTAATAGTAGTAATATAAAAGTCCTGATTTAGTCTTATTAACAGCTGACAGTTTTGTTAATTCAAATTCAGATCTTATTTATCACATACATATACATGTTTTTATTCCGCATATCCCAGCTTACAAATTTGAACGCTGGGGTCAGAGTGCAGGGTCAGCCAGAACATGCGGCTTCCCTGGAACACTTGAGGTTAAGGGCCTTGTTCAAGGATCTAATGATGGTAGCTTGCCTGGTGCAAGGCTTAAACCCCCGACCCTCTGATCACTGACCCAGAGCCTGACCATTGAGCCTTTTCCTCAAATTTATAGTCTTCTATTTGTGAAATGTTGGAAGCTCATGGTTGATTTGACTAACGGTGCACCACCAAAACCCAAGTACAATAGTCATAAATGTGTTTCCAGGTAACTACTTGAAAACTGAGTTACACTTAGAGGACAGAAGGCAGTTGTGGTCATGTGGTCAGTGTAGTCATTTGAAGTTAGGATTTTGGCAAGGCAAAGGGACAGGGCTGAGGCCAGGAGTGAGTGTCAGAATTTGATCTAGCACTGCGTCTGTGACAGCGTATATGCCAACATAATTTGTGGCTACAAGAGTGCATGCAGATTCCACATAGGCCATCACTATCACCACAAATCCTTCCAAACCTATTTCTAGCTACCTAAAAACTACCTACAACTATCCTATTTACAGAAAAACAATATAAAACGAGTTCCATACTTTATACACATTGACACCGAGTTCAAATGCTCTTATTTATCACAGCAACACATGCCTGTTAAGTTTAGGTAAGCAATAAAGTAAAGTAATTTTTTAAACAATTATTTAAAATATGCTAAATCATTGACACAAAATAATTTGGGGGGAAAATATAAGCAGATTTAATAAAAAATCAATGCAATGATAAAGGCAGTATAAAGAAGTAAAGTGCCTTTATCGTTGCATTGATTTTTCTTAGATCTGCTTATATATATAGTATGGTATATATATTTACATGTATTGTACTAAAAATATTAAACCAAAAAATTTCATATTTGTTTTTGCAGGGCAGAAAATCAGTCAGTCAATCTATCTATCTATCTATCTATCTATCTATCTATCTATCTATCGCCTCTCGGTTAAACTGTTATATATATGTAAAAGTTAAACTGTCTATAATATATTGTATAATAAAGTCTTTATAAAAAAAATTTTTTAAATCTTATTTGTCATTCTAAACAGATACAAGACCGATGAATACAGATATAGATATTTTAGAATCACACATTTTTTATGTTGGGTATATGTATTGTAATATACCGGTATATGTATTTTTTTTATTTCACTGCTCTAATTCAAATAATTATTCTGTAAAATGATTCTTATATTTGAAAATTTTGTAAAATTGATTGTTATATATTTATATTTGAATGTATTCTTTAAAATAATGAGCAATATGATAAAAGTATCCTATTATGATCCCTAAATTATACAGAATATTTAGGTATAAAATAAATTGCTCTTTTTTTTTTAGACATTTAAAAGGGAACGTCAGAAGGAACAGACAGCTGCTGGATTGAGAATAGCACTTTCAAATAAACATCTGGTTAATGTAATGCTTTGATCATTACACTTTACAAGTAGCAAAATGTTGGTAGATGCATACACTTAGAAAATAAGCCTTGAGAGTGTGTTACTGAACACAGACTGAACACTCACCCTTTTCCTTCGTTTCAGTGACCGTCTCTTTAATGTGTTCCCCCAGAACTCAGCTATATCCAGCCATTGATAATCAGCTTGTCCCAGACATCATGCCGTGTTGTTGAAGTAGCTGTTAATCATAATGAAATGCTCAAAAGTCTAAACTATATATATTTCAGCTAAACGATGTGCATGACTATGGACTATAGGCTCCAAAACAAATGTTTTTTAAAAGATACCTGTATCGATACAACGCTGTAACTAACATCATCCCTACTGAGAGAACGTTTGTTTCCGACACATCGGCATCTGATTAATCGGAGCATGTGGCTTTGCATGAAGAAACATGGGCTTAATGGGTGTTCCTTAACCAGCAGGTGGGATCAACACTTGCAGTTGTAACATCATCCCTCCTGCCACACTATCTCATTTAACAATACCATGACACACATTAAGAATTGTGAATTGGAAAACTGACCACCAAATTTCTACATCGATGTGCCATGCAGCAAATGTCCTAATATTTAACAATGAGCTGCAATAGCTTGAAAAAATGTGTGTTATAGAAATCATGTGCCATCTTGCAAGAAGTGTACAGACCATGTATGTGTGCCGTCTTCTCTGCTCCTCATATTAATGATCTATATTTGACTGTGTCATTTGCACACACTCTTACCTAGTGCAGTTTTTCATGTCCTCTTGCTGAACTGAAGATCTTCCCTCTCATCAATCGGTCATAGCCCATAACACCATAACTCATATTAAACACATACACATACACACATACACACACCGGTGCCTCTTCACTGATCCATTTGGCATGAAGCAGTCCCCATTGCCTGGCATATCACATAAACAAATGCAGTCATACTTACGTCTTTGTGTGTTTTTACATGTCTGCTCGCTTCTTCACCACTCATTCCTTTCTGTTTTACTCCTCCCCTCTCTCCTGCCAAATTCATCATGGCGTATCTGTTGTCATGAAACGCGTGGCAGTGACACCTGAGTCCCCCAAGGGCCTCCAGCCGTGCAACCACACACACACACACACACACACACACACACACGCATGCACATACACTGTATTTCTATCTTTGTGGGGTATTAACATGGACTTACAAACTATTACTCTGTGAACTTGAATCGAATCTATTGCAATCCAGTTCTTTTTTTCATCAGTTACTATACCATAGCACTCACCACAGCAAATGTAATATCTAAATATAGTTGCAAGCAGCAATTAACGGGGTCAACCCCAATTTGTAGTCTTTGTAGTAATAAAATATTTACATAAAACACACCTAGAAACTAATAATTCTCTCTTTGCTCATGCCGATTCAAATTCAACATATAATCAAGAAATTTAAATAGATAATGTTTATGATTATTAGATAAAAAATATACAAGAGGGCTATAATTAATCATAACTAATTATTACATTGTGCACAAGCACAGAATATTTTTGATGCAACAGCATCAAAATATAATAATTAGAAAAATTCAAATAAAAGATTTTGTTCCATTTAACATTAGTAATTGGCGATTGAACTAGTGATAATCAACAAACCACACGATGAGACTTTCACATCAATCTGGCAACACAGAGATCATGCTCGCGCTGATCTGCGCAAGCAGATCTCCGATTTTCAGAATTAATGAAGTGGTAACTTCACCACACGTGTATACTCTTGGCTCATTATGATTCAAAATCATCATATGATCAAGAAAGCTAGAGACCACATTTATGATAGACCAAAATATACAAAATAGGTTTATAATTAATTATAAATTATTATATTGTGCACAAGCACATAGCAGCTAAATTAAAAGCTGATTTTCTTCCTGTTTGTTTTGTTGGAGTTCATTCCATTATTCAGCGTGCTTCCGTTTGTGTGTGTCAGGTTGCTGTGGTGACGCTGCGACGGCATAGTGGACCTTAATAGTGACGCATCCCTGTGTGTGACACGTTAAATAGGAGAGCGTGTATTCCGTGTTGTAGATGAATCTCCATTAATTAAAATCAAATTAATACTAAATAATTAATATTAAAGTAACATTTATGACATTTATACACAGAAACGGTTAATAGAATTCTTACCCCGCATATCTCTGTAACGAGCTGTATGCTGCATTTAACAGGAGATGTAGTTTGTGGGGGCTCAGTTTGTGTCGAGCTCCGCTCGGCAGCTCGGACTGTATTTAAACAAGAAAAAGCGTGTATTGACAAGAGGATAATTAGAGTGAGAGAGCTAAGGTAGCGTTTACTTTGTTTAGTCGTTGCTATTACCGCAATGTGACGTGGTGGTTTTAATTCAACATTTACAATCTTTTATATTAAACAACTTTTGACTCGTAGGTCCTAGAAACCTTAGCCGGTATGATATCATATCATATTGTGTTCTCTTTGCATGCCAAATTTCACAACTTTTTACTGAGAACGAATGGGGCTGCCATAGAACATCATTCTGGAAGAACAAAAAAATATGACGTCATATGTCGTAAGATCACAATAAGGGTAGTGCACCTAAAGAGCATGTTCTATCAAAGTTAAAGCACTTTTGCAAAATGTAACGTATTGGGTGATTTGGTCACTGCTACATAATACTTATTTAAATCTAAATGCGTTAAAGTTATCGTTTTGAAAATGTGCATTTTTAATACATTTTTACAGGTAATTTCTCGGTTAACATGTTTTAATTTACTGTTAAATGTCTGGTATTTTGTGATTTGGTTGCTGTGATATACTTCAAAGCTAAAGTCCTAATTTTAAACAATATACTCTTTTTAATGGTGTGGGGGTAATAACAAGCTCAGCTCTACATTATTCTACCTCAATGTATCTTTACTTCCTCTTCGTCGTATCGGCGCTCTGTAAGACCATTTTGTACTTGAGCGCCACCAAGTGGCTTTTTAATGTAACTTCAGCAGCTCCAGGCACGTGAACAAAAGCGCCAATCTCATTGGCTAGCCACTTTTTCACACGGCGCGTCAATCCAAAAAAACGAACCGTTTTTTTTTTATTTTACGCTTGCCGTTTTTCGCGTCGATGTGAACACTACTGCGGCCATTGTTTAGTAAAGAGGCGTTAAACGTCAGCAATAATCATCCCGGTGTGTACTAGCCTAACTTATCGTTTACCGCACGTATGATCAATGCATTGTTTTGTTGTGGTTAAGTCCATGAATACGTTAACATTACGTTAACAAACCTTATCCATTAGTATTATATGTTCCAAAAAAAGAAACTAAAAAAAGAATAGCGGTGACCCACGCAACTGCGATCACTATAGCTAACAAGGGCATGTTGGAATTGTGTGATAAACATCTTTGACATTGAAGCTCGTGACCACGTGTAATGACGTGTAGTAGTGGTGTCCCATTTCTTAGGGGAATATTTTCAGCCCTACAGCAAGGGGAAGGCTTAGGGTTTATAAAATAGAATTGGGATTCAGCCATAGTACTTACTCCGTGGAAAATAAACTATTATACATCTGATTCTAATTCTAATATTGGTGCATTAACATTTTCCCAAGTCAAAACACACAGCACAAAAATGATTATTTTCTATTCATTTTAATAACAATTGTCTTTCTGTTACACAACCTTATCATAGATAAACCAAATATATCTTCAAACAGAAACATTTGAAAACATTTACTACATTTATTATGTACTACAAAATAAATTATTTTAAAACAAGGTAATAACATTTTAAACATTACAAGGTATCTATTTTTTATTATTTTTATTTCACTACATAGAAAACAAAGTTTTAGGCTCAAACATGATTTACTAACATATTTATGTAAAAACTATTTGCTTTAAAAATATCTTATTTTGCTGCTGAGTCTCAGTAATTAAAATAATGTCTTAACTAGTAAAATGACCATGCTCTCTAGATTTTACAGAACTGGATGACAAGTAAACATGCTGCGCACCAATACAGGGAACATTCCGGTCACTGGTCAATTGCTGGTTAAACATCAGTAAGTCGTTAGAGACACTCTCCTGTTTTGACGAAAAGCTGCCAAACTGATAGCAGTGCTTTCATGCAACCATTTGCATAGCATCAGTAAATAATCAGTTCATGATACAATGATTGAATTAATATGCATACACAGTTAAAAGCACTTAACATGCAATGGCTATGAAAACAGCAAACTATTCAATCAGGAGAACATTTTTTTGCCTGGAAGCCATGCAGGTTTAAATCTTCTACAGTGACCTAAAATCAGATCTGGTTTCTCCAACATCTGTAAAAGCGTACCGTGTCTACATTTAAGACAAAACATCACTGCAGAGCACATGAGCCACTGGGCAGAAAATCCTGTACGTAAGTAGCCACTGCCTTTGTGAGGTACGTCATTGTGCCATAGCGGCCACTGGGTGCGCTATCGTACAGAAGCCGGCAGATGCTTGTGGATGTGTCTCTTTCTAAAATGCTCTCCTCAGCATTGAGTGCTTTCTGTAAGAAGAGACAGAAAGATTAAACTCATTGTTAAACCAATGAGAGTATGTTATTTTACCGGGGTGTGCTACTCAGTGGCAGAATGCTTGACCAGCATAAACGGTTTTACATCTACAAACATACACATATGCACACACAAGTACCTGGTCCGTGTAGAACAGGTCATTTGCGATGTGAACAATCTTCTCCACATGGATGATGCTGCCGATGCTTTGGATATCAATGTTGGCTAGCATGGTGAGCACCAGGATCGCCTCCACTAGCAGCTGTCTGTATTCGGGCTGAGGCACTCTGTTCAGTACCGTCTCCACATGCACAGCAAACTTGATCTCACCTGGAGTCATCTGGAAAGTCAGGACAAAAGAGACCAGACCAAGATTTTCTTGTTAGTGCTAAAGATTTTTTTGTTTTTAATGTTATGATTACCTTCACTAGACACCAATAGAATTTTGGTTATATGCTTGAAACAAATTCAGATGTAACTATGGTTTTATTATAAGGGTCAGTTTATGTCGAACCTCTCTGGTGGTGGATGATGGCAGCACAAAGCCTTCTATCGACAGCCCATGACACTATCAGAGAGAGAGGGAAATCTTTTTATGCATCGTTTTTATGGTCAATTGTTTATACAACATTCTTTTAAAGTACTTGTCCCAAACATGCTAGCATATGTAGATGCCGCCAATCATTTGTTTCTGATCTAAGTGAGACCTCTCTCACTACTGGAAACGCTGCATGTGTGCTTGCTAGGTATAAACTGTGTTTGAGTATATTACAGATTTTGTTCCGTTTAAAATTAAGTTGAATGCGTGGTAGCCAGTTTGCCATGGTTCCTGAATGTTATGCAAATTATAAATTAGCAGTTTCAGTTATTAAATTTTGCCTAGATAGAAATGGATCTGTTTAAAACATAAGTACTTCTCTTGGTAAAAATAACACTGCCAATAAGTGATGCTCTCTGCACTGAAGTAACTTGGAACTAGATGCAATGTGTATAAACAGAGACTGTCTACAAATGGCCCAGTTTAGGACCCACATAAACAGCTCATTTCTCAGGAAATTCATTTGTATTAGCCAACATCTTTTTATGTAAACACAGCCTTTGTGTTTAGAAATTTGCTAACCTTCTGCAGAATTTTCCAGACCTTCTGATAAAAGCCCACTGGCACTCTGTTGAGGGCGCCATCCAGCCTCCTCCTGCGAAGCCACTGGCCCTGACGGCTATCCAGTGGAACAGGAGCACTCACAGAATAGTCAAATGACTCGAATGATGAGAGATGGTGCTTCTAGCAGTTTCATAAAAGAACAAATACGTTTAATGTTACATGTTAGTAACATTGGAATAGAAACACACTTATAAAAATGATGCTCAACACCAATAATGATTATAACTTTAAGTCCAATGGGGGTCATTTAGAAAAAACTAAAACACTAAAGAACATAAAATAAAACAGAGAAAGCGAAAATAAATGAATACTAAGACTTACAACAGACTCTGTGCTTTCAATGTCAAAGGACTGTGATGGAAAGGTCTATAGGAAAGAAAAAAAAAAGAACCAAAATAGTTTAAGGATTAGTTTTCTAGTCCATTTTTACTGGAAGAATCATAATCTCTACACTGCCATGCATCTGTAGCGCTGTGATCACGCTAGCTTCTCTGTATAACGGATTACCAATTGTTAGGAGCGATGTTGATTTTGTCAGCAAATTATGTTTATTACATCTCTGCAAACATTGAATTATTACAGCAGAATTAAAGATTTGCCAACGTTCCAAAATGAGCCAGACTAAAATGTGGCATTTCACCTTACTCTGAGCAGACCAAGACAATCGCCTGTCTTCCAGCTGCAAATGGAGACACAGCTTGTTCGTACCGCTCACGCAACAAAGGAAATTAAAGTGAGAAGTTAAACTTCCCTTAAGCAATACTACAGTCAGAGATAGTACATACAAAAGCGGTTGTGCTGCTTATTGCTCAGTAATAACTTACAAGCTTCATGTCACTCTTCAGTTTGCTGATGCCAGCACGTTCACTTTTGGTGGCGCCCACATGGCCAACTTCATGAATAGAGATGGCAGGACTCACACCTGTATCTACAAACACACACACAAAAAAAATACATAGTAGGTAAACACAATAGATAATTAAACACAATTATAAAGCATTCTCTTAACCTTCTGGGGTCGCCCTTATCGCCAGTTGCTAAGAGCTCTTTTTTTTTTATCAGTGCAAAAGTCACAAAAAATACTCCCTCAATTTAAATCATACAGATAAGTGTTATACACCAAACGTTGAAGCGTCTATTTTTCTTTGCATACACTCACAATAAAAACAATATGTTGTGCTTTTCACCAAATAAAAAAGATAGTGTCGTCTCTCTCTCTAAGCAGAGTCGAGTCTGACACGCGTCGGAACGTGAACTGTAACTTACTGAATAATTGTCAAACAAACATAAAACATACGTCGACGGAAAGCTTAGAATGTCTATTTTTAAATGCTGTAAGTCAAATCGAACACAAATATTCTCAGTGTATGTAATCTGTATGAAACCAAGCAGAGCTGCAGTAACCTCAAGTTTTACTTAATGCGATGCGCTCGTGCCAAATCGTTTGGGCTTCGCATGAGTAACAACGTGAAGAAACAGTGCAAGTCTTTTCACAGCATTCCACCTTGATGGGAGAAGATTACTTAGTGGGGGGAGTGTCTTTTGTCTCCCAGAAGTAAATCACATCAATATTCAGGACTAACAAACACGTGTACGTGTACAGCAGCCAATGTAAAAACGTCGCTTATAAAGTGTAAATTATTGTGTAAAGTTTATGGCTTTAAAAAAAAATAGATGCAGCTCACTGGTAAGAACAGCTCACTCTAGAACAGTCTGTAATCCCAGCGTGCATCAAAAAATCCATCATTATTCCTGTCCCAAAGAAACCCCAGCCTGCCTGTCTAAATGACTATCGCCCAGTAGCTCTGACCTCCACTGTGATGAAGTGCTTTGAAAAGTTA
>JAOUQX010000035.1:7236001-7255264 GCA_028566295.1 Liobagrus marginatus
ATTCAGGCCAATACGGTATATATTACGGTATACTTTTTTTCTTTTCTCCTTTTTTGATGTTTCTGATTTTTTTTTTATAATGGTGTTGTCTCGGAAGGCGGTGGGGGGGGGGGTCCACTTATACGGTGAGTATAGCAGAAAACCCAAGTTTGTGACTGGAAAATGGGGGGGTCGACTTATACGCCGGGTCGACTTATACGCCGGCATATTTATATGCAACTTCACCACCGCTGTACAATATCTTCTCCGTCCTCTTCACTAGTGAACTTCGGTCAGTCATCAAAGCATTTCACTGCATGTTATACTATGTGTGATGTGCATATGGCAAATAAGTCAGCTGGGATAGACTCCAGCGCCCTTACGACCCTGTACAGGATAAACACTAGATTATGAATGAATGAATATATATCCACTTTTTTAATTTGAATATTTTGTATGCAATGTTGGCTGTTTAACCTTTAGTCATTAACTGTTTATTTTATCATTATATATGAATGATTTTGAATTTCCCATCATTATACTGTATTTAAGTGTTTAATTAAATGTTCAGTTAAAATATAAAGTACAGTATATCTCTATACTGCCTGCTGATTAAAAGGTTAACCAGAACAGGACTATAACTAGAACATCCATTAGCTGTGGAATGAAATGTAAAGGTACTGAAAAGTACAGCTTACATAGTCTAATTGAGTATTCATAGACTTGTGTATGTGACCTTCCAGGAACTCTGTAAGATGATATGACCTGCATTGCTAGGAAGTACACACAGAACAGCAACTGAAAGGTGAAACTGAGTTGAGAAACTGATAACTGTAAAGGCAAGACCAGGCATGTTAACTCATATTGAACCAGTGAGGAGTCACTTGGTGTTAAACAAAAACATTCCCTATTTGACAAGCTCATCACGCTTCGAAATGTAACTATAGGGCAGCTGATGATCTCAAGAGACAATGATTTCTATCTTGCTAAACGCGCGCGTGCGTGTCTGTGTCGTTTGTACTAGTGAACATGTTTGCAGAAAACATTCTGAATGACTACCATAGCCAATAGAACTGTTCAACACATAACAGAACACGCAGCCGTTACTTTATTCAGCTTGCTTAATTACATAGAACGCTACTCACTTGGTGACGGAGGATAGTTTGTTGTATTATCCGAGCATAGTTGTCGAGTTTCACTCCAGAATTACTGCGACTCCTCATTTTCACTTCACTCCACTGCTTCTTCAGTCACAGCGTTTCACCGACATCCTTATAAAGTGTACAAAACTGCGATAAACGTCGAATCCTGTGGACGCTAATATCGAGCTGTCAATAAGCACTTAGATGGAACAGTCACTGGTGTTTGAATCGAGCCCAGACGCTGGGCTACAAACTGCCCGCGAAACGCTGAAATAAACAAACACTTACTGTACTTACTACGGTAAAGTAAAGTCAGGAAGAGTGAAAATAAGAGTAAAATGAAGTCAAAACTCGAGCAAGTGCTAAGTAAACAGCAGCTTTGGATATGTGAATAAACTAAACAGGCTTGTATTTTGATAGCTAGCGATAGTGCTGGCGCGTTCAAAGTGGAAGAAAGGAGAAGCACATGATTAGAGGCTACACGGTGCAGACTCACAGGACAAAAACCAATACAAGAGCGCCAACTACGGGCTTAACACCAGAAAATAAACACAGGACGGGACGGGAAAGATTTTATCAACCAAATCAACCTGCTTTGGTTGAGTTACCAAAACAACCTGCTTTTTGGGGTTTACCTCTTAAGTTTTAACAGTGCTGTAAACTCACTAACTAAAAAACAACTAACGTTAGTACAAATAATATGTTGGCATTTTCGTGGTGAGCTGTTTAGGCGAGGCTTTAGGCTTTTTCAAATGTATCTGTCCATTCAATAACCTGTCGTGGACTATAACAAACTAGTGCAGAGATATATGCAAAAGGTTTGACGGTTCACTAGTTTCGTTTATACAGTAATATGACTATCATATGACTACCACTGGTCTCCACTAGATGGCAACACCTACACACGCGCGCGCGCTAAATTTCATTCATTAGGTTTATTCACGTAGATGGTACAAGGAGGTACAATTTTAAGTTTGTTAAAAGTAACAAGTAAGAGTGTGGTTAATTTCGTAAGTATGTATGCGACTTTATTTCCAAAAGAACCATGTTTAAGAAATATATATGTACACTGTATAGTTCAAATAGTAGCAAGCAATTCTGTAAATTGGCAGTAGAGTAAGATGGCCTGTATATCAAAAACATTAATTACACTAACATTATTGACTGCATAGTTCTGCTGAATGACTATTTCATTACATAATCACATTATTCTTTTACCTTACCTACACAACAAATCTGTCACTTTACATAAAAACATCATATCGAAAATGTACATGCACATACAGTATATCTACTCTACTATTGTAAATGTTTAAACTATTAATATTAACTATTAATACTACTACACAATCAAGTTTTAGTGTTAAATGCTGCTTGTATTGATTGCTTTATAGTTTATTGTATTCTGTGTGTTTATGGACGCTGTAAATCTGTTACTATTTCAGTAGGTGAGACTATATTTCATCTATATTTATAAAACTGTCAGTCACGAGACGAGGGACATTAAAGCCAACTTGATTTCCCTCGTATTTCCCAAACAGTACCAGAGGATTTGTACTGAGAATAAGTACTGCTAATAAAGACAAGAAAGCCTTCATTTTGGTCATAAAGATGCACATAAGAGTCATGTGAACACAAGTTATAGTTTACTTAATCTTAGATCTGATTTGTTGTCTGCATCAAGTGATCAACACCAAATTCTTTCTGAATGGTACAACCTGAATTAAATCACATGAGCCAATATTTTATCCACAAAAGAACATAGATAACATAACTGTTTAAACTGAGAAATTGTACACTTTTATTCACTAAATGAGCTCATGTTATCTTGGATGGTCTCAAAATATTTGATTATATATCTGGTCTCAAGATCAGGTCTGAAAATAGTTGAGACGGGCGGAGGGGGGGCTGAGGGTTAAAAGTCTTCAGCTGAGAGAACATCTAGCAACTAATTAATTTAATTGGTATCAGGTCTGAAACATGATTAGCTATAAAAGGGATTTCATAGCGAGGCAGAGTGCGTAAAGATAGGGGAAGACTTTAATAACAATGTTCCTCAAGGTCAAATTGCAAAGGCTTTGCAAATCTCATCATCTACAGAGAAATTAGAGAAATCTCTGTGCGTAAGGGACAAGGCCGAAGACCTTTATTGGATACCTGCGGTCTTCAAGCCCTCAGACGGCACTGCATCATTCATCGGTATGATTGTGTCAATAACATTACTAAATGGGCAAAGAATACTTCCAGAAACCAGTCGGGAAACAGAATCCGCCGTACCATCTGCAGATGCCAACTAAAGTTCTATCGTGCAAAAAGAAAGCCATATGTGAACATTGTCCAGAAGCAGCATCATGTCCTGTGGTCCAAGGCTTATTTAAAATGGACTGTTTCAAAGTGGAAAAATGTTTTATGGTCAGACAAGTCTAAATTTAAAATGATTGTTGGAAATCACGGACACCATGTCCTAAAGAGGAGGGAGACCTTCCAGCATCTAATCAGCTTTCAATTCTAAAGCCAGCATCTCTGATGGTATGGGGTTGCATGAGTGCATATGCTATGTGCAGCTTGCATGGTTCTGAAGGCACTATGAATTCTGAAATGATCATCTATTTCAGGGAAGGCCTTGTGTATTTCAGCAGGACAACGCAAAACCACATACTGCAGAAAAATACGTCAAAGACAACCAGCAGACGGAAACCTATATCAGGCAAGAATGTGACCAAATTCCAACACCGAAACTCATAACCTCGATGCACAGACGTTTTGAAAAGAAGAGATGCTACATGGTAAACATGCCCCTGTCCCAACTAGTTTGAGACCGGTAGCAGGCATTACATTTGACATGAGCTCATAAGTGTAAAATTGCTCAGATTAAACATTTATGTATGTTCTATTAATAAAATATTGGCTCGTGTCTTTTAGTTTTCATTTTAATCAAATTTAAAAAACGTTAGGTACAACCAGATAAAACCAATAATCAGGAGACTGGAGGATGTCCCATTTTCATGAATATCTAAGATGGTCATGACTACAATATGAATATTTAGGCATTTGATTTTACATTAATCATAAACTATTCTGAAATACAGAATGCATAAACAGCCTGAACTCCTAACAGGAGTAAAATGCCACCTACACATTCTTCTCTGTATAATCTTGACTCTCAAAAAAGCCTCAGAAATATATTGTACAAGTTTAAAATGTTATAAAATCTATGTGCCTAGTGATATTTTATACCTTTTCAGTAACTAAACAATGGCAGCAATTCATTTATATTACAGACAAGAGGGAAAAGGATCTTGAAAGATGGAACTCTTAATACTGTATAACATCCTGAATGCACTTCCTGGGATATAATTTATTAGTTTCCTAGTCAGAAATACAAAGAATGCAACCCTTGCTTACATTTCTCTTTGAATTTACGAATAAACGCATTTTAAATTTTGAATAAACGCAATTGTGTGTGTGAACATAGAAAGGATAACCAACCTGCACTAATGGAACATGTTTCATAATGAACATATGGCAGGATCACATATCCATGCAATATAATGTATTTTTAAATACAGTACCGGCGTAATATCAGACCAAAATATCCATTGTATCATTGTTGCAATGCACTTATAATAAGGTGTAATAAAACTTTAGTTAATATATTTTTTTTATTAAAAACAGTGAGCATCATGAACAAGAACTACACACTCAGTATACTGTAACAGGGAACAGTTTCCGAACTCACTTAGAAGTATTCACTAAAGCATACAAAATAGTCAAATATAATAAATAGAATTTATAAAAAAATTGATTATGACAGCATTTTATGTAATGACAAATATAAAGTGTGTATCAGCACTTAAATAAAAAGGCAGAAATTGTTTCCACATAAACGAATAATGAAACTTTAGCAGATCATGAAAAAGGGACGTAATCTGTGCAACTGCAATACGTCATTCAGTCGACTAAGGGCTCTAATCTTTGCACCGTCAATTACACTTTTCTCTCCTTTTCTACTGAAACATAGCTGTAGTTCATTGACACTCAGGTTGAAAGTCATGCATGCTGTACGTACGACCTGTTGATAACGCTACTTTTGCAGCATCCAGACACTACATGATCGAATACCAAGCATTGGTCTTCAGGAAACAATCAGATCAAGGTTCAGTTCATTATTACCAGCATTAGCTGAATTTTATCCATCACACCGTTCGTTAGTAGCGCCACCAAAATGTGATTCATACACAGCATGTGACGAATATATAAAAAAAAGAAGCAATAATAATATCAACAACATGACAGTATACAGAAAGTGTATTGTACTGTGGGATAGGAGGGTTTATGGATTTACTTCTATTATTAGTTCATGCATATATCAATTTATGAGATTATGATTTGAGCCAGTTAGTTGTCCAGCTAAAAAAAAAAACTTTCATGCTACAGACACAAAAGCACTTAGCTTTATACCTTCAATTGCCAGATTACTGATATTACTTGCTGCACATAATTCTTTTTCCAATGTAAAGGCAAATTAAGGCTTTTTTTAACGATTCCATCATATGCAAGAGTCCAGTCTGTGTCATTTGAGCTGGAGAAGAAGCAAGTCTTTCAACTCCTATGAATTTATAGGTTGGCTAAAGGAACAGTGTCCTTTCCTGCAAGCATAAAAACGAACATTTTATAAAAACAAAAACTATTACACAAAATAAATGTATCAACAGTTACTATCTTAAAATAGGAATACCTGCAAATTCCTGTAGAACACTCGTAGTTGTGCTGACAGTATGCTCCATGAGGTTTAGTACCTATGATTCTCCAAAGGGGTGTCATACGGGCTGTTCTCCTGAATGACCTCTGAACTCCCTGCACAGAGCCAGAGCTGGCCTCCATCTCTGGAACAGGACTGGTAGCTACCTAAAACAAACAGACATTTACTCAGATGAGGTAATGGAGGTCTCCACACCATGTCATCTCTGAAATTAATTTCTGATCATAACTGCAAACATAGTTCGATGCAAAGTATGGGTATTATCAATAGTACAATGCTAAAGACAACTTGTTAAATTTCACCTGAAACTCATTAAAGGTTTGGTCAAAACTCAAATGAAAAAAAAAAAAAAAAAAAGTAGCGATACACAAGTACCTGCTGGGCGAGCATCATAAGCACCAAGCACCAGGCTGCAAGAGCTTTTCTGCTGAAATGACTTTGTTCCATGTTGAAAAAAACTTTTTCTGTAACGTCAGACAAGAGTAGCTACTAGCACACTCCCCAGTCTCATGTACTTGCTAGTCACCACAGAAACACCCAGTCCTCTCCTTAGGCTCTCTATGCGTCTCTCGCTGCCTTTTTGTACTCAGTTGTGACATCACGTTTGCTCAATATTCTCGTCCTCTTGGGGCCTGGGTGAAAATACAGTCAGGGCTTCAGGAAGTAGGAAATAAAACAAAAAAAAGGCAACACAAATCATCAGAGGCTTATCATTGTGTCAATAGTCAAACAATCAGTCAAGAAAATTGTATTAACGAATGTAGATAACATACATAAAATGTAAAAGCAGATCAAATGAAGGATTTTTAGATTTTCTAATCAGATCAAATAAATAAATAACAAAAAAAAGCATTACTCACCAAAGTACCATAAAAGCATAATCTTTGCCATTCGCTTCAATTCTCATGCCTGCGTTTCATGATATGTAACAAAAAGCAATAAAAATTGCTTTCACAAGCATTCACCTGTTTGGGCCTTCTCTTCAGGTAAATACGTTTATAAAGAAATACAGACTGGGGTGGCCGTTAAGCAGGGTTAATACAGACCTGGATTTGCTATGGATAGAATGTTAGATGTGTTAACGCATATCTTCTCAAAAGTAGCACAGATCCTACAAAGTCTGTCACTCAATGCTGAAAGAGCATTTCAGTCATTTAAAAAGGTATTTAGTTAAATGAATGAGAATTGTATTCACACCCAACTGACAATTGTTATTGACAAATCTCTGCTTTTGTTATACCCATTTTACAGTCGATGTTCTCCCGTCTATGTCTTGGACGGAGGCACCTGTTAAATCTGTTCTTGATGAGATATCTGAATACAGCAAAGTGATTGCACAATGAATCTTGCCAAATCATCGGCCTTGCCCTTTAATATCCCTCAATGTGTTGATACAACCATTTCCCCCCTTTTCAGATATCAGAGACAGGGTTCAAATACCTTTGTGTATGACCCACACATACAATTTGAATTTATTTAACAATTACTTACTTAATTGGGTCCTGTGTTACATACAAATCATTTTTAATAATAACTTATAATTTGCAATCCCAAATTATTCATTTTAATCTCAATGTTTAAACAAGGCATATTAAAGTTATTTAAAGGATGATATTGTCTAAATCACTTTTGACATGCAATTAGATCAAAGAGTAAAAAGGCATGTTAAAATGGAGATAGTTTGTATGCAGATATGAATATATCTGCATAGAATCTGCAAATATGCTTATAATCTGATGCTATCCTGAATATGTTGCAGGAGAATTTGGACTACAAATTTGGATAACAAAAGGTCAGAAGTGACAGGTTTTCTCCATATGTTGTTCCATGCTTTAACATCACACCAGAACTTCTTGAACGCAATCTTCATAATTGCTCAAGAGCGTGCTCTTGTTTTAAAGATGTTTGGCATACTTTTAGATGCATCTCTTGTTGCTGTGGCTAAGGTCATGCATATTTTAATTTATGATGCTTAGCTAAATGTTGTGCAAAATTCTTGGCATTTCAAGAAATGACTCAAATTTCAATCTGTGCAATGGGGAATTTCTCAGCAGTGGGAATCAAATAATGAGAATTCTTAAATGTTATTGTCATGATTGGACCACATTTTCTAATTCTTCTGATTGGAAGGTTGTGAGTTCCTAGCAAGAGCAAGGCCCTTCAGCAAGGCCCTTAATCCTCAACTGCAGAGATATGTCAATGAGGTAAATGTAAGGTGCTCTGGCTAACCGCTTCTACTGCCTCTAAATGTGATTTAAAAGAGACATAGCAAATAATTGCTACAGGTGGCGGTAGCTCAATGGTAAGGTTCTGGGTCAGTGATCAGAGGGTCTGGGTTCAAGTCTTGCATCAGGCAACCATCATTGGGTCCTTGAGCAAGGCCCTTAACCTCACTTGCTCCATGGGAGCCGCATGTTCTGGCTGACCCTGCGCTCTGACCCCAGCCTTCGAATTCGTAAACTGGGATATGCGGAATAAAAACATTTTACTGCATGTGTGTATGCGATAAACGATTTTAGAAGTTCTAACTGTAGAAGCGGGAGCATGGTTGCCAGATTGTGAATGGAGAGCAGAGTGAGAGGTAAGGATCATGCACCTGTGCTATATGTTACCAATAATTTGTGGTCTGTTGCAATAAATAACAGCAGTGATAAGGGAAAGATAAGCACTGGGGGGAGAGTTTACTGAATATTTACTGAAAGATCAGTCATTTTACAGGAGTTTTGCTAAAAATACCATTCGTAATTAAAAAACGTTTAAAAACAATTGGAAGCATGTTCATTAGTGGTCATAGAATTCTGGAGTTAACATTATTACTGCGTTCTATAGGGGTGTATATGAAGCTTCCCATAATGTTAAAATCCAAGGGTTTTTTAAATATTATGGTCACATGCTTGTACATTACTAGTCTTAAGGTGGCATTTATACATGTTATTTGTTCGCTTACATAATATTTTTTTTCTGCCATAGGCACACAGACTTTTGGCACCGTTTTGTGAATATTGGCAAGTACTAATCATATCGAGGAAAAAAGTTTGCTGCCCCAACGGGAACTAGAACGGCTGCCAAAGAAGAGAAAGGAGCTGTCCTGGAGCAAACCGAATTCAGAGAAAAAGGATTTAAATGTTGACTCGGTGAAAAATGATTTACCCGCATCAGCAAATGCCTACTGAAAGAGATAGATGTTGAAACTTAAAAGTGCATTATTGCTACAAATTAGTGACAGATTGGAATTTAAAATATATCAACCTAAACACAAACTTGGAAGAACTTTATATATTTTTTTTAAATCAAGCCGTTTATTACTGAATGGTTTTCTTTAAGGATTTAGAACAACATTTGCGCTTGGCTTATACACAGGTGGCAGATACTGTAAAATAAATAATAGAAAGTAGGCAAAGAACTTTCCCACTTCTGGTTCTACTTTAATGGTTTTTAAACGAACAGCCAGACATCAACTTGCTACAAATATTGATGTATTAGCATGCGATGAGAAATATACGAAACCGAATCCTATAGGAACCATTGTATTTATATATTAAATTAACACAATTTTAACAGAAATGTCCTTATATACTGTACGTTTTCCTGATCCATCCCTTTCACAATCAATATTAGTCTAATAACAGCACTGAGCCTCTTGTTGGATTGTTTAAGGTTAAAAAAAAAAACACATGCAGAAAGATCATATCAAGCATAACATACTTTATTTTTTTAAATAACACCGGCAGTAGTTCAGACCACGTTTTATTAGGGTTAAAATCTGACCAAAATTTGAAAAACACTGATTTTATTTTCAACTGTATAGTTTTGGTACATTAACAGCCTGTGATTTATCTGCATTCCTGACTACAATAACTAAATCAACAGTTTTTTTTTCCATGGCTGTGCTTTGACCCATATACAAGTCACCCGACAAAAAGAATTTAACGTGCTGTATGTGTTGCAACAGTAAGGGCTCCTGATGCAGACAGCATATGCAATCCCAGTTTTGTTCACCTCCAGTGCAGACGCAGGTAATCTGAACCAGGATGAGCAACACATACAACTGTATGATTGTTATGCACACTGCTGCTGGAGGCATCATTGCATATCGAAAAGATTATACAAGCAGCATTGTTCCATGCTACATTGTTAATCCTACTGATGAGTGTTTTGTGCCTGATACCATCAGATCATACCTGCTGTGCAGTATTTAAATGTCAGTTACAAAAATGTGGACTTTTCCCCATGGTGTGGAACAAATCACCTTTGTGCAAAAATTATAGTACCACACTGGAATCTGGAGTATCATAAGCCTCAATCAAATATTGAAACCCAGCCATGGGAATTACAACAGCATAGAAATAAACCTATTAAATCTCAACTTATCTGCCATGGAACAGAAGAGTGTACCCAGACCAACATTGGATCCGATTGGTGCCCTTGAACCTCATGGGAAAGTGCCCTGTTGTCTAAAGAAAGCTAAATGTATAAAACTGTTCACATTGGTCAAGACAAGCAGACAAAATAATTTAGTGCAATAAAAAACCCTGCAAATTATAACGCAATTAAACCTACATGACAAGTTTTTTTTTTGTTTGTTTTTTTTAGAAAATATGCTCTTTATTCAATCTCTCAAGATCTTTAAAACAATCCTTTTAATTCATGGATATTCTCTTTAGTTAATCTTTAAGAAACATGTCTACGAAATGTTCACCTCCATAAACTAGATGTACATCTTTCATGCAGATAAAGGACACTCAAATATCCTTCATCGCCTTTGACTAGAATAAATTGTGCAAAATGCATCATTTCAAAACAGGTCACAATAGCAGCATCTGAAACAGCAGTAGTATCTTTCAAGCATGTCAAACCAGCAACAGGCACACAAACATACAAACAAGTACATGTATAGGTTGCTCTACAAAGACACCACAAAAGTTGTCATCATAAACTATTTTTTGTTTTTTTCCCCCAAAAAATCTTTTTTTTTTTACTTTAACAGTTACGTCAGGTGCAAACATGTAATATCAAGTAGTCCAAATAGAAAAAACTATAGTTTTTTCTTTCTTAATCATTACCAAAAAAAAACAAACAACATGGATAAGACACAGACATACAAAAAAAGAAAAAGAAAAAGTCTGTAGGTCACAGATGACTTTTAAAGTAACTATGCTTCAGGAAAGAATGTCTCCACACATGCAGCATACCTTTACAACGACTATTAGGAGTGGCCAGTAGATGGCAGCAGAGGGTTGAAAGTGCATAAGTATTTTGGAGAGTTGAACATCCAGTTGTATTTCGAACGCACAGTCATCTACAGGTGCAAGATTCTGCAATCATGTCCTCATATTCTTTATAAACAATGCTACCATTCTTTTCCATCATGAGCACGCTGATCGGCTTGTATTTGTAAGGCACACAGGATGGCAGTGGGACATCAGCAACACCAAGCTCACTGATTACAGTCTGGACAATGGCATGATTGGGTGAGTTGTAACCATAGTGAAGAATGCGAGGGCAGTCACCCATGCAATAGCGAGGGTTGTACATAGGGGGCGCAATGATCCAGTGGTCCCACCCAAGGTCACGGAATGCCACTTGGTATGAGTGGAGCTTGCATTGGTTCCTGCCCACACTGTTTTTGGGCCGCTTGTAATTTGGAATGTCGGAGCCGATACTGCCGAGCTCTTTAGACCGGCGCATCCTTGAGCCAGTGTGTGAAGGGACTTTGATGTACTTTGCCCATTCCATTGGCTGTTCATCTTCTTCCAGAAACAGAAGCAAGGCCGGGGCTCTCAAATGGTTTTGCGGTGGGAAACGTCCCTTGCAAGTCCTGTGCCTTGAGGCAGAATGAATCGGACCAGAGTCCCAACACTTGTACTGAACATAGAGGACGAAAAGACTGCCTTTATGCAGAGACACATGGGATGTGATATCGGATTCAGTCCACATGCTTCGAGGGCCCAGAATGACAACATCCGTGTTGTTAGCATGCTGTGAGGAAGAGACTCTGGCCTCACACATAAACAGGGGGTCCGATGCCACAGGTGACCTCAGGTGAATGAAAGATGCTCTGTTTAGTTTTCTCAGAGGGATGTTTTCCAGTTCATATTGCACAGTGTAAGTATACAGCAGGTCTGGCATGGCAGGGTTTGAAAAGGTCAGGGTTTGGGTGGTGGGGGAGAGAAATAGAATCATTTTCTGAGAAGCAGTCAGTTTGGTTTGCTTATTTAAAGACAATGTAATTAGAAGAAGAATTTTTACAGCTCAATATCAATAAGAGGCCTTACATACTTAAGGTAAAATCTGAACATATCAATTAACTATACATTAGTTTCCATACATGATAATCAATACTTTCACTCACAGCAACAAGTAAAAAAGTGGAATGTGCATGGGTGGTGGAATGAATGCAAGATACAATAAGCGAATATAAGAAATAGCTTTACCATGTGCTGAGGAATGGAAGCGCTTGCCGGTGACGGACGCTCGAATCAATCTGACGGTGTTGGACCCAAACACCTTGCGAGATTTCGGTCTTCCCTCTAAATTCGCCGCTTTCCTGTACAGACTCCACATAAACTGTAGACTTTGGTCCTCTGTTTGTTTTTTGGAAAACTCGTTACTGTTTGCGGTTCTCTGTTTGAGGTGGCTTTTTCGGCGACTCGGTTCTGTCGTCTGCACACCGATATGTGACGGGGAAAAGGCCATGTTATCGGCCGCGCACGTGAACGCGGGCAATAGAAAGAAACACGACAGTACACAAAGTCTGAGGAAGTCGTGACTGTCGGCAGCCGTCATCTTCAACTTCTGCCACAGACGAGAACGACCGGCAAGGCTACCATTGTCTGAGAAAGTCACCTGACTGCTGTTCAACTAATCTTTTCGCGGCCTCTCAATTAACATGTTAAGCGTGTCCATACGTGATGACGTCAAAGGCGCCGCGTCAATCACCTGAAACCAACTTCATACACTTTTAATGCCGCCATATTTACGTTGTAAATTGGGCACTAAACGGTAGATTTATGTTCTTGTCACTGAAGAGATACTGTTAAGAGTGCATATTATTATATGGTGCTTGTCTAGGTATAATGTTTAGGACACAGTTTCGTTTACAAGGTATCTGTTTAATAACAATACCGTGGCTTTACAGTTTATTACTTCTTAATGCTAAATAGAGTTAGTCAAATACCACTAACATTACAATACAGATTTGAATCCACATGAGCTACATATGTTTACTTAAAGTTTAATAATATGGCTAATTATTATTATTATTCTGCATAATTATATGCCAAATTATAAGCCTAATTAATCATGAGGGTTTCTTCTTATATAATAGGATATAAGAAGAAACCGGCCATTATATTAAGGCATATTATTCGAGGTCATAGATGTGGTGAAGAGGCTTATTTTACTGGCCTTTGCCACCTTGTGCTGCCCTTGTAAGCATGCCTCAGTAAGCTTGTGGTCATTAGCTCTTTTTAATTATATATTGTTGGTGTAATGTTGGCTTGCTTGTATTTTGTTTAACAGGAATACATAGAAAATATCAAGCCTTCTAGCTTGGAGGCAGTGAACCCAACCTTCCAGCCAGATGTCAGCTCTAACAACCTAGCTGTCTGCCATGTCAGTCTAACACATTTCTGTACACAATTATTGCTCAGCCACTATATTTGCAAGACAGCTGCTCATGCTATATCACATGGCAACATAGCATACAAAGACTAATCTTTGTCTAATATTATCCTAAATCAGTCAGTGTGGGTGCAGGTTTTTATATCAAGCAAGCAAAAGCCTCATCTGATTTCCGTGATCTATTAAAAGTCAAGATGGATTGATTAAACAGGTGGAATCAACTATGGCTTTTGCTTGATTATAATGAAAATCTGTTCTCACACCGGCTCACACCTTTGCACTAGGTGGAAACAACTATGTACCATGTTCTTCATCCATGAGCTTAGAGATGCCAGCAAAGAAAAAAGTGTCTCTGTGATTGATACAGGACAGAGAGTATGTCATCCCACCCTGGATACAGATCAATTAGAATTGAACTCGCTCTGTAGGGGCAAAGACCGCTATTGAAATCGTTAGTTTTCTTCTTCTTCTTCTTCTTCTTCTTCTTCTTCTGGAATTCTCCCGGAGTCTATTTCAGCCAATAGAACTGTACGTAGGAAAGTAATTAAATTTGGCACACAGATAGAAGACAGTGTGACTCGCAGGTCCTAGAAACAAAATTCTATTTTGCTCTGATTCCTTGGCTCATGCCGATTTCAATGCATTCTATGATGTAATGACATTTCTGTCATGAAAATTTACCTGCCAATTTAGAATTTTTCTAAAAACATTTGAACGTTTTAGAACTACCTCTAGGTCGTTTAGTCGATTTGCATGACAATTGGTAGGTAGTATTTAGAGACATTCATCCATTTAGTCGTTGCCTAGTGCATGTTCAGTGTCGCAGGGGAGCTGGAGTCTATCCCTGTTAACTTAATGAGACGAGGTACACCCTGGATAATCGTGTTAATCTCAGGACTAACACTTAGAGACAGACAACCATTCACACTCACATTCTGTCCATAGGAGTGAATGTGACTGTGAATGGTTGTCTGTCTCTTAAGTGTTAGTCTTGAGATTAACACGATTCACCTATGCCTAATCACATGTGTTTGGAGGCTGGAGGAAACCAGGGTACCAGGGGAAAACCCGCGCAAGCACGGGGAGAACATGCAAATTCCACACAGAAAGACCTTGGGTGGAAATTGACCCCATGACCTTCTTGCTGTGAGGCAGGCATGCTAACCTCTCGGCCAGCGTGCCACCCCATATAGAGACATCCCTGACATAAAGTTAGTAAAATCTTGTTATTGTTGTTAAATTTAAACCAAAACTTAAGAGTCGCTTTAGTTTAAATTAGAGTATATGGTTAAACGTGTGAATGTTTTTTATATAAGAAAACTTAGGGTTCTACATAAATGGGTTCTCCACAAAGAGCCAAATAAAAAACAATGCATGGTGCTTTATTGAGAGTTATTTCTAAGAGTGCAATGTTAAGTATAAAGTAGTTTCAATTGTGCATTTCATTTCATTGTAACCAAATCTGAATTAATTTATGTCTGTGGAAAAGAACACATTTTATCATTTAAGTGGCTTTGTACGGCAAAAATTTAACACATGCTGACTTCAGTGGGAAGTTTACTTTTGTGTTCTGCCCTGGGTGCAGTTTTGACACAGCTTTCCCAACGGTTAACTGCCGGAATCCCGTTAGAGGGGCGGCTTCACCATCCGCGGAAAAGAAAAAAATAAGAAAGCTAACTCGAAACTGGACAACGGACAAAGCAGCGGTTAGCCCTTGAACAAAGTCCCGCCCCTTGAGCTGCGTTATATTGGACGCTTCCAATGAAACTCGACCCCAAACGGCCGTTCGACCTGTCAATCAATTTGACTTTTCAGCCTGGCGCATTTCCTTCACTCGGAGACTCGGCATGCGTGTGTGTGTCCTGAGCAGCACATCCCCTCCTCACCCCCGCCCCGCCCCGCCCCCCCACGCTGCTTCATACCGCCGCTGCCGGAATTGTTGCTAGTGATGGAGAAACAAACGCTCGTGTTGTGAGAAGTGTGAGGCCCGAGTGAAGAAGTTCCAGAACCAGCATGGAGACCGTGGAACATGTCGTGACCTTTAATCAGATCCACGTCGAGCTTAACGGAGGCGCTCCGTGGGGTTTCACGCTTAAAGGAGGACTAGAGCACGGAGAGCCACTCATCATAACAAAAGTAAGTGACGCAGCGAGGTGAAGGAAAAATGTTTTTGTGCAGTTCTTTTCAACTTTTCTTTTACAACTTGCATTGTTATTCTGTTAGGCATGAGGCAGAGAGTGCATTGGGACGCAACTCACATATACACAGTATATAAAGTTTAATGGCTTTGTAAATGAGCATTGATTAAAATCCCATGTTTGACTCATTTGGCTGGTGTCTCATTTGAAGTACGACTTATCTTCGTGCTTGTTTCATGCTTTGAACCAAAATCTGGACATTAGTATAACTTTTCTGGTGAAGTGTATTGCACTTTGTTAAATGAATGGATTTTAGGAGCTGGCCGCTGCTTCTTGTCCACAGCCGCGTGCGCTGCACTGGAACGTTTCCGTTAATTTGAGTTCGCACGTGCGAATTCTTAAAATCTGGAGATTTTTTTTTTGTTTACATATGTTTATTGATCTTATCCACTCCATGCTGGAATATTTTAGTAATGAGATTTAATTTTCCTTATTTAGTTTGCCAGATGAAGCACATTTCCAACATAAGTGGCTGCAAAAAAAAAAAAAAGCAAATGGGATTTTTCAAGCAGAAGCTGATGTTGTTATTTCCATGTTTGTATAGCACAGTTGTGTATGGTTCCTTCCGGGTGCCTTTCCCAGATGTTGGACACTGTTTTTTTTAAATGTAGCACAGTCAGACAAGGTTGTAAACCAAGCATCCTGGGATTGTAACTATGCAGGCATTCACTGCTCATGCACATTGCTACCTTTTTTCATTCACTGTACCTCAGGCAATGGAAAAATAGATTTTGTAGATTTTGCATCAGCAGATTACTTATTAACATTTGCAAATAGATGAACCAGAATGCAGATTTTTATTAATCTCTGTGTTCCGTCTTTGGTCAGTAAGAAATGAGATGTTTATCTGCACTGCTTTCTTATTCGGCTTCTGCACATTCACGTATGAGTGTCTGTAGGTTTCAGTGCAGGAGGTGGTGAGGGAACTGTATTTGATTTCCTCGTTGCCTTTTTCAGCTTTGCTACGTTCTGTCAGAAGTGTTGATTTGTTTTACTTGAATGAAGATGTTTTAGACTCTGCGAGCCACAGAGATCACATTCCCAGACTCACCCCCCTGAGTTGATGGAGGGGGAGGGGGAGAACGCTGGGAAGAAGAGGGAAAGGTTAGGGAGGTGGGGGAGAACTTAGTGGAAGTATGAGTGTAAGAAGAAATCTTCTTACTTCGCTGTTATTTTGAGTTCACATGGCAACATTTCCTTACCTTAATGAATCCTATATGTCATACATTAGCTCTCACTGCAGAAGCCCTTTGTTAGTAGTGCAGAAGTGAGACCCATCTCCAAAGGATTAATTATGGTCTGGATGGATTTCAAGATGAGCATTAACTAGCGTTGTTTGAGACAGCATCTGTGTAAGTGTAGCCAGACTTGTTGGGATTGTATACCATTTTTCAGGGTGTATTGATGTGGTGTGCCCCTCCTTTTCCAGATGTTATCATGTACTACATAACTGCTACTCCACCCTGTCTCAGATCTGTCCCACTGACCTTAAGGTCTTTATCATGATCTGAAGTGTGACTGGTGCGATAACGAGGCGCTACAGATATTCCCTGTACAGTATTCTGATATTGGATTTTCATATCGTCAGTGTAATTGAACTTGCGTTGATTGTAGTATTTGTGTATTAAAAAATGTTGCTCAACTGTAATTTTCTATTTACAACTCCTGTACTTCAGGCTCTGAAGGTGTTGTAAGTGCAGTTAACGGTGGGTTTTTGTGCTAATGCATGCCTAATAGGGCAGTGAGAAATCAGTGAGCTATAACCACACTTTGGAGGATGGACCATGGCCAATCTGATAACCTCTTTTTGCCCAAACAACATAACTCTCACTAGATTAGTATGCTGTATTTGATTTGGGGTTTTCGAGCTCTGTGACTAATATATTGTGTGTTTTTTTATTTATAACGTTAGTTACCAGTTGCGTCTTTAAGCTAAGCTGTTTACACATTTTCCAAATGATTTGAACACAAGGCACAAACTGCATGTTGAACCATTTTTCACTTCTCGGCCATTTCTAGACCTATACAGTACATAATCTAATTAGCTAGCATGTACGACAGAGCAGCCTGGTATAGTATATTGATATTTACAGTCCAGTTCTGGCCCTGAACAAACTCTGCAATGTAAAGACCCATGATTTTATTCTTGTCGCTGTTTCAATGAAACCGAAGGTATAGTCAAAAGGAACTTTAGCTTGAGTGATTATCGCTGTTGTGAAGTCCAGTGTTGTGGGAACACTTAGACTGTGCTTTGTTCCTTGTATAAGTTTACCATAGCTCTGATGGTCATGTAATGGCACCAATTTAACAGTATAAAATTCCCAGTTTCAGTTATCCAGTCCTAATGTGGATTGATGTAACACAGATGCAAAGGGTGGCACTGTAGGGCATGACATGCTGATGGAAGACTGCCACTGACTTTTCCATGCTCACACTAAACCATTAAAATAAATGTCGACTAATCTCAAATCTCTCAAAGACTCTGCTCGTTCTCTTAGTTTCTTAGTCTCAGGGTTTGGGATGGAAACATTGTATGTTCCCTTCTCATTTTCTGCTGTGAAGTTTATATAGACCACAGGGCACTTTAGTCATACATTTCTCCCCTCTATCTAATTGCCCAGTGGAACTTATTCCCAGGCAACAGAGTCCTGCTATAAAGGAGGAGTCCTGGAAATTGTGTAAACATGGAAATGTTGCTTTGATCCATGGTTTCGTTGAAACTACTGGGATTTACAGCTTTACCTTCAGTGAGTTCCATAACATCACCGATGAGCACTGTGTGAAGAGAACTGCTTCCTCTTTTCCATCATCTATTAACTGCAAACTTGTGTTTCTAGAATGCTTCTCCTAGTTAAATTAGGTACGGTATCTGTGTGCTACTGTTTGGGAGACATCGTGATGAGATAATGTGTATTTTGGTCCTACAAATTTGATGGCCTTAAAGAGGAAGTGGGTGAAACAATGTTTTATTTCAATGTTGGGCTGGACCTTACAAAGTCTGTAGCTGATTTTAGGTGTGGAACGAATCTGATATCTGATAGGAATGCGAGTTTGGCTCCTGTAGCAATTGCCTTTGGGTGGAGGAGATTTGATGGGGAGAGAGATATTTACGGGTCTTATTGCTTTAAATGAAGTCCAGCACTTTTCATGTTTCCACACGTCCTACTGAGTGTGTCTTTATTGTGTGAAATTATGTGCACATGCTCTGGGGTTATTGTGTGGATTAATTGGGAACAAGAACAGAACGCTTCCTTAATGCACAGATGTGTTACGTCTGATAGTAAAAGTGCTGAAGAATAAGAAATGTTGCTGTTATATTTTGTGGGGAAATGTCCTGAGAAAAGTTTCATGTACCGTATATGCGGTGTATAAGTCGACCCCCCCATTTTTCATTCGCAAACTTGGGTTTTCTGCTATACTCCATGTATAAGTCGACCCCCCCCCCCTACCGCCATCCGAGACACCATTTAAGAAAAATAAATAAATCTGAAACATCAGATTTTATTTTAACACAGTAATTTTAATGAAAACAGTTGACTTTCAAGTACTTAAAATCCTT
>JAOUQX010000035.1:7285917-7297785 GCA_028566295.1 Liobagrus marginatus
ACTACATATATGTATATATTATATAATAATATACAGTACATATATTATAACTACATACATACATACATGCGCGCATATATATATATATATATATAGATATATAGATATATATAGATATATAGATGTATAGATATATATAGATATATATGCGCGCGTGCACACACACGTATATAATATACATACACATATATAATATACATATATTATAACTACAATATACATATAGTATGACTTTATCTGAATAAAGGTTCACGGTGATCAGAGAGCACTCATATCAGTTACATAAAGCTTGAACCATCGGAATCTGTCGATCACCATGACAATAAATCGTTACTCGCTCTCAGCTGCAGAAAACCTGATCGGAGCATCCCTAGTTATATTAATGTTTTCACTTTCCATCACATTAACTATTCCTTTCTATGGATGACCTCGCTCTCATCTCAGTCCTCTGTCACCTTTCAGGTTTTCTGAGCAAAGCTTGTCCCAGCCTTCAGATCAGTACAGACCAGCCGTGGTGAAACCAGTCATTTATAAGCATAGAGCGGAGTGGGACTTGACTTCTCCTCACAACTACACAGTGAGTAACAGTGTTAACAAATCATCAGTCCCAATTCCTACTTTGGAGAATGGCTCCTGCTCTGGACCGGTCAACCCTGAATCCTACTTCACAATGAACTCCAACCATCAGCAGCATTTACAGAATCAGCTTCAGCAAATCTGCATGCCTGACACTACTACCATCCAGACTCTGGAGCCTGCTACTCATTTTCTACCTCGCAGTGAAGATCAAGCATTGCCCTATGAGACCGATATAGATGAGTTCCGTGAGAACGAGGGCACATTGTTGGAGCAGCAAATGCAAGCTGCGGATAGGACAGAGATGCAGTGTTTTGCTCAGCCGGTAACGGTGCTGGAAACGGACATCGACACTGTGACTGACGAAGAGGCTCGGTCAGCAGGCATGAGAAGAGGGCAAAGAGCATCCATCGTGGACTCTTTAATGGAAGAGGAGTGTGGCAGTGCTGTAAAGGAGCTTATGGGAGAGCTGTTTCCGCACTATGAAGGAAGTGGAGCAGAAGGCTGGCGAGGACGCAGTATAGTGAGTGGAGACCGGGTAGAAAGGTATGATCTGTTTTAGAGACTTTTGGTTTGTTTAAATATTGTGTTGTTCTAAATGTGCAGTTTATAATGGGTGCAATAAGCTGTGCAAGGTTTTTACTAGTTGATTCAATGTTTATTGCCCCAGGTCTAGACAGAGCCCCTCAGTACTACAGGGCTTTACCTCTACCAGCCACAGAGGATCCACCAACAAAGCGCAACTCCTTAATAAGGTGCCGAACTTCTTAGAGAAGAAAGAAGAGGATGAAGAGCTTAATTACAAGGTTAGGTCTAATTTGCATGGACTCCATGTATGTCGGTTAGCTAACTCATGTTTAGGGGATATCACTTGAAGGCTTTGTCATTTCATTCGTTTGCAGAAGCAGCTGATGGAAAGTTTGCGCAAGAAGCTGGGTGTGTTGCGGGAAGCCCAAAGAGGGTTGCAGGAGGATATCAGAGCCAATGCTCATCTCGGTGAGGAGGTGGAAAGCCTGGTGCTGGCCGTGTGCAAGCCAAACGAGGTGGACAAGTTCCGTATGTTTATTGGAGACCTAGACAAAGTGACGAGTCTTCTGTTATCACTCTCCGGCCGGCTGCTGAGAGTGGAAAGTGCTCTGGATTGCCTGGACCCAGAATCAGGCCATCGGGAGAGGGTAAGATGTGGGTGGGAGAAGAGGAAATAACGTGTCCTGTATTTCTGTCTCTGGATTCTGTTTTCTTTCCAGACTGTTTTCTTTTGCTGTGCTTCTGTGTTTACTTCATTTGCGTTGGTTAATTGTGTCAATGTCCATGATTCCCTTTTTAAATGTACTCTAGCTCCCCCTGTTGGACAAGAAGAAGCAGCTCCTTGCGCAGCTGGCTGAGGCTCAGGAGCTGAAGGAGCATGTGGACCGGCGGGAGGAGGCTGTGGGCAGGGTGCTGAGTCGCTGCCTGACTCCAGAACAGCTGCGTGATTATAGCCATTTTGTGAAAATGAAAGCAGCACTGCTCGTAGAACAGCGGCAGCTGGACGACAAAATCCGGCTTGGGGAAGAACAGCTCCGAGGCTTGAAGGAGAGCCTCGGCCTGGGATTCAGCCTTTACTGAAACTGGAACGTGAACGTTTCTTCTACAGAATTGTTTGATTGTAATATGAACGTTATAACATACCTGCAATAGTAACAGTCTGAGACTTACTAAAAAGCACAGTGACTTGATCAGTTAAACTATCAGCTGATGCTTTTCACATTGCAGCAATACTCAATATTGTTTGTTGAGAAATCCTTAACACTAAGCAGTAAATGACCTCAGAGTCCTACTCAAAGCCACATAATGCTGTGTGTGTTTGTGTGCGTGTGTTTGTGTGCATGCATGCGTGTGCATCTCGTTAATATCAACTGAAGACCTGTCCATGCACTGCTATTTATTTATTTATGTCTCTAATCAAAATAAGACGATGCACTCCGTTATATTGTTCTGTGTATTGACATTTGCTCACCTGGAGTTTCACCAGCAACCTTTTGGACCAAAAAAATCCTATGTTTCTAGAGGAGTTTTTGATGGAGAATGATGGAGATAGAGTATGTTGAGGAGTGCTGTAAAGCAGTCACATCACTGAACCAGCAGTCTGTTCAAATGGAATTTGCTTTATAATGAAAGTAACACCGAATCTCCACCTTTTCTTGCTTCACTAAGGTTTACCTTTTTATTGTGGGTCAGTTATTCTGTGACCATTTATGTGTTCTGTTCTGGTAACGGTCCAGTTATTCAGGCAACTCATAAGAATTAGACATTTGTAACTTTTTTTTTATTCTATAAAGTGCTTTACTGATTTTTTTGGGGGTTTTTTTCTTAAGTGATACTGACTTGATACCAAAGATTACTTTCCTATCTTAACCCAAGGAGGTGTATGGTGCTTATTTTGGAGAATGCAAATACATGCAATAGCTTAGTCTTTAAAGGACGTTCTTGCTACAGCTGTGTTTAACCTTTTGATCTCTTAAAACAGTTCTTACATTCCTTATATTAAATGGTCATGCTTGCAGTGTTGCAAATGTCCTGTGTAATATAATGCATTGTTTGTTTCTGACTGCAAACTGCTCTTTAATATCCTCCTCCTCTTTATAGGAAAGAATGCTGCTTTATTGAGCAATTAATGTATTTTCATCCAACAGTATATTAAACGATGTAGTGTTGGACTTTTTTTTTTTTTTTTTGTTGCCAGAACTGCCTTTCAGCCTTTACGAGTGCCAAAGATGAATGTGCATTTGTTACGTTAAACAGCTAAAAACCATTCATGTATACTTTTTTTTTTTTCAAACAATGTACTGTATATACTGCCTCTTTCTGTGCTCTTTGTTGTACCATACCTTCATGCTGGAAATGTATGAAAATATTTGGTTGTATACTATAAGTGCTAATTTTTTCCTACTTTTTTGTTTGGTAAAAATCCAGTTTGGAATGTGTACTATGGATCATAGAATATAAATATTTTAAGCTAGGTGTGGTTTTGTTTTCTGAAGTCAAATTGTTTATTCTTACACCTTTTTACATGTGTGCAAACAAGACCGAACCTTCAAAGCAATTATTACAAAGTTTAATTCCCTAATGCTGGAATTTCTAGCATGAGCTCACTCCTTAGGGCCAGTTTAATAGCACCATTCTTTCATGCACATATCAGATCCGCTAATCATAGGGCATCACTTTAATGGAGATAAATAAAACACCTGTCCAGATAATCAGTTAATGTCTATGGAAAAATTTGAACGGATATAACATGGATGTGGTGCCATTTGGGCTGCTTTAAGGATTTCAAAAACTGCTAATCTGCTAAGTAAAGTGGATAGTTAAAGCGTGAAAGCCTATCTATTTTCCCCAATGATCAACTTTACAGTTTTTTGTGCATTTTAAGATCACTGTAGCATCACATTGTTCTTGGCTGTCAGAAGTGGAACTTTGTTGTAATCCATCTGCCTCGAGGACTGACATTTTGTGCATTAAGATGCTTGCTCACTTTAGCTGATAGAGGAAGTTTGCTGTTAGCTCAAACTAGTCTGCCCATTCTACTCTAATTTTTCCCATCAACAGTGCTATTATTGGCAGCTCTGCCATTCCCCAGATGTTTTAGTTTATGAAACCCTCAAATATGACACTATGATCGAACTGGACATTTCGTAGCGCTCTCAGCTTGTGTATTTGTAATATTTAAGCCGGTCACCGCTACCACATGATCTGATTACTGCATGAAGGAACAGGTGTAACAGTGCTCACAATGTGTGTGTATCTTGGCAGATAAATATCCCTTCTTACATGTCGAATTTGTATTGTATATTCCGCACATCATTTTTTTTTTTAAAACCTCGGGAGACCTATGGTGAAAATCCCTTTAATAAAACTCATGAAACGTAGCATAACAAACAAAAAAAAACTAACTAAAAGCAAGAACATTTACAACCACAAAGGAACAAAAAAAAAACTGTACAACCCTAATGCTGGATCGCTAACTTTTACTCGTTCAATTCTATAGAAGGCTTCAAAATAAGGAACGCTTTGCGATGTTCATTGTACATATTTTGCAATAGCATGGTGTCACACACAGAGGTATAAACAACCGTGGCTTTTTCTCTGGTGTATTCTCCACCATGATACTGCAGTAGCACATTTATTTGTACAGGATGTCATAATGACCTGGTCGATAGAGAAGGAAGATGCGTGGCTCGCTGCCCTCTGGGAAAATATGGTGGTTAACTGTGCCACCCTCCCCTCGGTCCATGTATTCCACCAATATGGACACATTCAATGCCTGTGCTAAGGCTATGATATGGATGTGGTCACTTTCTTTGCACATTGGCTCCACCTCCTGAACAAAGAAACATTTTACATTAGTCATAAATCTGGTCTGAACATCTGTTTATATTCCTGAGCTTCGTGTTAATCATCCTAGCTCTGTGTTTCACTGATACATCCATCTGTAAAGACTCAGCCATGTTCTACCTGCTGGCAAAATTCTTTGACCGAACGTCCACCCTCTATGAAGTGCTGGAAAAAAGCATGCTCTCTCTGCAGATAGCCGGAGGTGAGCAGCCGCAGATAAACCACCACGTAGTCCGATACGCTCTGGTCATTGAAGGAACCCAGCAGCTCTCCGAGGGGTGGCTGTTTCTCACACAGCTCGATCAGGTCCATGAACTAATAAAATAAACACCGCCACACATCAGGATTTGCAGATTACAGCTGCAGGGAGATCAATTCTTTGTGTTACTACTCACAGTGTTGTGAAAGTCTTCAATAGTGAACTCAGTAAAGCCCTGGTTCACAAGATCAAGCTTGCTCTTCGCTGCCACTGCTTTAAACCTAAAAAAAAAAAGCCAGTTATTTCAGATTAGCAATAAACCAGAAATAAATACAGCAAACATTTAGAATACGTTTTCAATTTCAACTTTAACATACACCAAGCTGCCGGTTTATTAGAAACACCAACCATGTAGCGACTCCCAGGGTTTTAAATCCTGTAATTTTACAGTGATTCAAATTAGCTAAACTTCTCCTATAAAAAGTAACCCTCTATTCACTCAGTGTTCATTTTTAAATAACTATCATAACCAATCATCATGATGGGTTAATTCTGTAATTCAAACTCCTAACACAAGCTCTGGAGTACTTGTGCATATTTAAGTGGTCTCACTTGCACCAACACACCCATTGATACACTGGAAGCCTTGTTCATTCATTCATTGTCTAACCACTTATCATGTTCAGGGTCATGGGGGCACTGGAGCCTATCCCGGCTAACTTAGGGCGTGAGGCGGGGTACATCCTGGACAATCAATTACTCCTGGTTAATCGCAGTGCTAACATTTAGTGACAGACAACCATTCACATGCACATTCACTCATATGGACAATTTACAGTAGCCTATGGAAGCCTTGTTAATTAACAATAATTAAAAATAAGCTAATTAGCTTATTAATTTAAGCATGTTTGTTAGAGCCGGGAAAAGATTAAAATGTGCACTCCAGGACCATGGTTGGGAACCTGCGTTCGATATGCTAAAGGGGAGTTCACAAATTGTGTGCTAACAAAGTGAAACTATATATAGCAGGTAAACCTGATAAAATGGCCACAATGTGTGAAATATAAATAAATATACTGCACAGATTTATTTACAACTCAGCCTTTTATTTAAACTCGTTAATATTAATTTGTGGTTAGGTTTTTTCCCCCAAAAAGACTATATGCACTAGAAGATGAACATTTACAACAAAAATGAAACTCTACTTCTGTAGCTCTTTGCCATCATCCAGTAGTGACTCCAAATGTGAGAAACCGAAAGCTCTGTAGAAACAATTTCCATCAGGCCGCGTCTTCCGGATACATGAATATTTCTTATGAAGATCCTGCAGAAATAATATTTCAAAAACATTAAACCGCACAATATTTTTAGATATTCCCTTTTTAAAACTAAAGTTTCTTCCACTAGTACAGGATAGAGACAAACTGGTAAGGATGTGGCATAACAAGTTTCATTCAAAACGTGCAAATCAGCCACAAATAGCATACAGAATATAGAGATAGATATAGTTTACAGATATATTTATAATTATTTATAAATCTTATTATAATATTTATAATACAGATATAGTTTAAACCTTGATCTTGAGTTGATAGATTGTGTCCCCTTTGTCATACTCGTTTTGTAGTACAGAGAGCTCCTGTCTGTCAGACACTAATGGGATAGTGATGGCTATCTGTCACACACACACACACACACACAGGAAATAGGATATACTGTATCTTAGCACAGAATTTTATATTGAACAAGCTCATTATACGCAGCTCTTAGTATAATCTCTGGGTTATTAAAGTATGTAAAAGTGTAAGTCTGTTCAATTTGTCTCCCTGTTTCCATGTTAAGGAAAATCTTTGTATATTCATGGACTTGGGCTGCTGTTAAAGATTACAAGAATATTGAACAATTAACACACTAAAAAAAGAATAGTAAAAAATCTAAACAGATGAAAAAAATAAAATAAAAAATCAGAGCACATTAATTACACTGGACAAAGACTATTCAACCTGTGCTCTTTCTTGGGTACATGCACAGAGGTGGATTTGTTCCTGCAAAACTAAACTCACTTCCTGCTGAATTCGGTCCTGCTGTGCCATAATGGCCTCATCATAGGCCAGGCAGTTCACTCCTACCAAAGAAGAAGAAGGAGAACAAAGATAAATAAGGAGCAAAACTGGGTCACATCTGGAATTTTCTAACAGATTCACATGACTTGGACAAAGTCCACGGCACAAAAAGCTGTTTTAACCACAACCCACAATTAAAACAATTATGACACAAAGGCACTACATAGGCACATATCACTACTCTTTTAATGGGAATGAAACTAATCATCCGTCAAAAAAAATCATCGACTAATACAAACAGACCAGTATATTCACTAAATAGTTACGACCATTTACATAAAATATAATATTAGTGCTTATATCAAAATAGCACAGGAAGAAAGATGCAGTGGATTGGTAGGGAGTACTCAGACAGACACTAAGGACCAGTAATTATTACTAGTAAACATTGGCAAGATAGGAGTTTAAAATGAAGAATAAAAAAGGGTAAAGCTGTAATGTTTCGTTTTTTAGTATTGAGATCAGTGGCGATCAGCGATTCGTCTTTTTTTTTTTTAGAAAGTGACCAACTGTCAACGGCAAGCTACTTAATCGTAAATAAGACCTTGCTTGTTGAATGAATGATTTCTACACTGTGACGAGTTTTCGACCCTTAGCGGCCATTAAATTACCATAACAGTCTGTTTAGTACATAAACAATACAACTGCGTACGGAGCTTTAAAGTCGGAAGTAAAAAAAGGGAGCCAAAACTTTTGCACTCGAACGTAAACAAACGAGGTTTACTCCGAGCTTCCCGACGGCGGTGCATGATGCGTACTCACACACTGCTAAGCCAAAATCAACATACATTAACTCCATTTAAACAGTCGTCATGCTAATCGTCGATGTTCAAATAGATATTAATGTGCTCTTATTTACAATTTATCCTGCAGCAACGGACTCAAATTTAGACTGCGCCAAAACATTTAACAAGCAGGACAACGTGCAAAACATCATCCCCCGCATTCCCACAGCGTAACATTAACGTACTTTTCCTGATTCTAACGTATTAGCTCCTGTTACTGGTCGGCTGTTCTTTGCTAAATGTACTGCGAACCACAAACAAACATTTATTTCCTCGAGAAATGTTTTTGAAATAACCCGTAAAAAGCCCACACCAATGCACCATAAATTATGTAACCGACGACCCATAATACTCCATATATTCATTTATTTTCTTTTTTAAAGAAATTGCTTTTCTCTCACCCTCCATCTCTCCCTGTGATGTTTCCTGCTGCTCATCCGCCATCTTGGATCCACGGTTCTGTTTCCCCTGCCTCTGTGAAAGCGGTTATATCCCAAACCGCTCATATTGACACTGATAAGGGCACTTCGTAGAGCGGCAAATAACCGTTACGTAGTGCACTGTGCTAACAGGAAGGTGTTATTTTAGACACAGCCACTACATACCCTTCCGGGTCAGATTTGTTCCGCAGCAACAGACGCGGTGTCCTCAGTATTTCAACCTTTAGATATTCTCTAGTTGTGTTAAGATGTTGTTATTCAGCAAGGTGTCCTTGTCGTTGAACACTTTGAGAAAAGTGTTACCCCGGCGCTGGCATCATACTAGTTTGACAAGTTAGTTAACGGTTTATTTCCTTATTTTTAAAAGATACATATGTAACAGAAAATAGGGGGCATTTAAAGTACATCATTGTGGGTTAAGGTTAAGAAAAAAACTCCCATCACTGATATCCAAATCATGTTTATAATCTGACTGTGCCTGAAGAATATGGGCTATTTGTACTGTTTTGGCAGTAATATTGTTAATAAAAATTGAACTGAATGCCAGTGGAAATGTAGCAACTTACAAGGTAAGCCTACATTAAGCAAGGTTTGTATTTCCCAAGTTACTTGGCTTTAAAATGAAAACCTTGCATTACAATTTACGGAGATAAGAAAATCAAGCTAATTCTGAAATACTACAAATATATTGTACAATCAAGAGCAGCATGCGCTGAAAAAGTAGCTGTGAGCATGCTGTAGCATCTAACCTGAAACAATCAGCATTTGACATATGGCAAAATGTCAGTAATATGCCCATAATATGCAAAATAAATATGACCACCAAAGACTATTTAAAAAGAGATGTAAAGTATTGAAGCATTGTCCACAAAGAGCCGGTGTGGCTGCAGGACTTCATTGCAACCAAGCAGAAGCCTTCAGTAGACTCTCGGATGTGGTCCATGCTTGGTTGGAACGAACACCTGTGGCAACACCAATCCGTATCAGAAAAAACTGAGCATCGTTGACATACTGTACCTATGTGAAGGTTGGATTTTTTTTTCAACAGCTAAATCTGAGGATAAAAGTTCACAGGAAATTAAGAATTCCACTCAGAAATAGGCTTGATTTTTTTATTACCATTTAATAAAAGTTGGTCACTTTTGTTGTGATAATGTAACAATAGTTTGTCTTAAGGCTGTGAAAGCATGTTCACTCAACTGTAGGGTATGGTGAAAAATGTTTTATCATAAGGAATCAGTGCATTGGTATTTTCACTATCATGCCTATTGACTATCTGTGCTTGCATTCACAGATGACCTAATTAACAACATGGATAAGAAAGCAACATGGGACAGATTTTACACAGAAAACAGCAGGAAAGGAGCATTCAAGAACTTCGAGTGGTTCTTTGGTTTTCCTGCAGTCAAAGACTTCATCCTTCCTCTGCTGCAGACCATGCCTGATACTCCTGCACCATTACAAGTTCTGGACATTGGCTGCGGCACTTCTGCACTGGGACCCGGTATCTACACGCACTCCCAATGTGCGGTGAAGGTCACATGTGCCGATATCTCTCCAGTGGCAGTGCAGTTAATGCAAGTACATGCTGAAAGTACACCAATGCAACCATGCAACCCAACCTCCGAAATAATCTTCAGAGAAATGGACTGCATAGAGCTGAAAGGACACTTTGAGCCAAGGAGCCTATCCTTAATAATCGATAAAGGTACAACAGACGCACTGGTAAGATCCAAGGAAGGCCAAGCAAAAGCTGGTCAAATTGTACGTCAATGTCTGACTGTGCTGAGACACTACGGGAGCTTGCTGCAATTTTCAGATGAAGATCCTGATGCCAGGCTGCTTTGGCTAGAGAATGAGATACAAGACGCAGTAGCAGCAGCTAATGTTTCAGTACATGAAGTTGGAGAATTAAGAGGGGTTACATACTTCTGCTATCAATTAACTCCGTAACACAAACTTTAAACGTGACTCTGTTACATGTGAAATTGTCATTTCCCTTTGTCCAATTATATTTCGCTACACATCAGATTGTTATTATTCTAGTGCCTATTGATTATAATTGCTGTTGTGCCCAATGCAAGCACAATATCTGCATCTTGGCATTTTGGAATCAGATCAATTGGCAGAACAAATCATGTAAAGATTAACCAATGTTTTATTGAATTCAGATACACAAGCATTATAGTTTTGGTAGAATTTTATTTCTAACTTGCCAGGTATGGAAAAAAAAAGCCCTTTACAACAAACATATATTAACCCTATGCAAAGCAGGGTTATGGTTTACATGCCATATAAAATACAAAAATGTCTATATAAAATAGCAAAAATAAAAGTGTGATGATTAAGAACAATGAAGCACAAAAACTTTAGGGTGTTCATGTTTTTTCATGGGGGTTCACAACAGTATATTAAAAGGGGAAACTTACAGATTTCAAGCCTAATACAGCTAAAGAAAAGACGTAAACAGTTCTCCCAAACCGGTTTGAAATTTTGTTCAACGTTAATGAGGGTTTTGAAAACGTCAGTATGTTCAGCCATTAGGAAAATCCCATTATTGCTTGTCTTCAGTACCTGTGATGCCGGCTATGATTATACCGAGTGTAAGGGTTATACTGGCGTTTTGTGTGTCTTTGCCTCATCACAAAGTTGTTCCCTGGCCAGGAGGGGGCAGCAGGAGCAGTCCTGCCAATTCCACCATGGTGGCTGTTGTAGTTCCCACCTTAACCAGAAATCAGTAAACATGCTGACCACACAGAACTTAATGTAACAATTCTATTAACATCAATGAAGAAAGATTAACTAGAGCACAAATGAGTGATTTACATGCTTTACAATTACACTTACCTCTATTAGCTGTTGTGTTCTCAAAGCTGAAGTAACCAGTGCTGAATTGAGAGTGTGTGGGTAATGAATCCTTATCATAATGGTGTCCAAAGCAATCATACTGCAGCGGATGTTGCCTGGCTGGTGCTGAAAAGATATGTTAAGGGTTTTTTAAAAATGTATTAAGGGTAAGAGTCAGCGTTTATTTAAATGATGGTTAGTGTTACTTTACATTAGTCACACACTCATTCTACCTAAATTTATTGTAACTTTACGGCAGATATGCCGTAGATACTCAGATATGTAGTACTGACATGCATGAAGCCATTAAATAGGTTTTAGCAACAATGCTCGGGCGCTAGCAAAACGGTCCAAGATTTTATATTTATATAATATATACACACACAGGTGTGTGTGTGTGTATATATATATATACATACATACACACACGGTCAAAAGTTTTAGAAGGCCTCCATTTTTCCGGTTTTTATTGAAATTTACGCAGTTTAATGTCTCAATGTACTCTGAAATTAAAGCATAGAACA
>JAOUQX010000035.1:7305095-7320431 GCA_028566295.1 Liobagrus marginatus
AATATACAGTGTATATACATACTATACTATAGTGTACGTATATATTCTGTGCAATTGTGCATGTGTGTGTGCAAAAGTCTCAGGAGATGAAAAGAAAAGGGCGGGAAGCGAGAAAATCCAAAAAAGCAAAAGCAAATTATAAAGTATTTATAACATTTAACATTCAACCATTTTAAGAAACACAACCAGAAACTTTCATACCTTTGCTTTGTGGTAGGTTTTAAAGGACAGAAGCTCTTGTTGACCAGAAAGCATTGAAACAGTTCTGAAGCTGAAAAACTGTGCTCTTTTGCATAGCCTACTTGAGAAACCAGGTCCACTCACAAAAGGAGAGCTAAAAAGCATGGTGCATGTGAAAGGGCAGAAACATTTGGAGATTAATCTTACCATGCTTTCCATCTTTTATGAAATATTTCATCCTAAGACCATTTAGGCTTTACCAACTGATCGTGCATCCAGTTGTATAGTCTAGAATCTCAATGCTGGAGTCTCCCAGACACCAATTAACACTGAGGTATTTGCAGTGGTCTGAGATTACATCTGGTCCAATGTTCTCCCCTTTCTGGAAATAGATCTCCCTCTGCTGGTATGGCGGAATCAAGGTATCATTCAGATCAGTCCCCAGGCGCTTATTGATGGCATCCGACACAATGTCAGCATAATGCATAGCGCTACCTGGACAATGAAATAGATTTTTTTTCATTTTAAGAAAGAGCATTGATATAACTCATCTGAGATGCATATTAAAAAAATTCTTTCTAATGCCATACCAGCTACAAACCGTCAAGTACACACAAATCCACCACTCACCCAGAACGGCACTGGCAATGTACAGTGGCTTAATGAAGTGACTCAGCAGCGCCCCCTGAACTCCTAACACAGTCCAGCGAGTGAGTTTTGCAATGTCAGACATGCAGCTGACACGAGCGCCCCAGACACTTGGAGACATGAAGGGAGTAGGAATCAGAGAGCCTTTGGCATGGCATTGCAGCTTCAGTGATTGGTAAACGTTGCTATCGGAATTCCTGTGGAGATAAACCTGTTACATTTTGCTGCATTGTTATCAAATTTCAGGATGCTTGCATGAAACATTGTTTGAATTATATCGAAATAACAAGTCCTGGACTTGCTTGGTTTTTAAACAATATATTAACCACAAACGTTTTTAGGTCATATAACCTATAAACATTACATTCTAGAATGATTGAAAGTCGCTTAGACATTGCAACTACTGACTTTTGTCCATCTAAGTAATATACATGTCAAATATAATTGTCATACATGAATGTTAATCTGAAAGACCATGCAAAGTCCAACAAAAACAAATAATGTAGTTAAACGCGACATACTATATGCAAGCAAGAAATGAAAACAAGCAAGGTATGCTGGTTATACAAGTGTTGGTCTATTAAACTTCATTCGTGTACAGAATATGTCTAGAGTAAAGTACTGTATATTTAAATAGGTAGCACAGGTTTTTATTGATATGGTTCGCACATTGATAGCGTAAACACGATAGAAATTTAACCAAAATTGAAAAGCTTTACTATAGTTTTTACAAAGTTTACTTCTTTTAAAAAATGTTTATATTTTCTCATTGTCTGTTACTTACATGACGTATTGTGCAGCTCCATTAAGGTTCTGGTTGGTGTAAAGGTGTAGGTAAACCTTTGGTTTGAGCTGAAGCAATAGCTCTGTGGGACTGTCCTGAAATATAGAGCGTTCCCGAAGCTCCGTCTCAGAGCTGTAGAACATCATGAGCTGCTTATACAAATACCTTATAAAAACAAAGGACACAGATATGAACACTTGCCAGATTAATCATTTCAAACGCATGTTACAGAATTGCAGCACATGTCATTTTAAAGCTACAACATACAAAGACTCTAGACAATTGTATATTTTCAATGTGTGTGTGGTGGTCTAGCCTACATTAGCCCATATAAAGCTTTTTTATTTACTTTTTTTTTTTTCTTTGATCTAATAGAGAATGCACTGGAATAACACAGAACAGATCCAAAGCTGAATGTAGTTAAGTCCAAGCTTAAAATTAGAACAAATACAGCACTTCTTTTTAGCGATCCCATCAAAAGCTATGCCTCAAAACATACACAAACAATGCTAAGACTCGAATTACTGACAGGCAACACAATTTACAGGTAGGAACATATGTTCTTGTTGTGACTGGTTGGATGTAATTTACTTCATTTTGTCCTGTTTGTTTGTTTACACTGGTCAAAATGTTAAAAAAAAGGTAAATATTTTTGCCATCAATTAAAAAGAAATCTGAAGTTGTTACCCTGTTACACAGTCGCTGAGCTGACACTTAATGCACCTTTACACCTTACCAAATGTATTAAGGTAGTTACTTTTACCACAGTTCATTCTTACCTTTTAAGGGCTCTGTGTGCGATAACAATGCCATGGCAGTCATGGACGATGGAGCCTGTGTAACACTGCCAACCACTGTAGCAGTTCTGTCCTGTGCCCAATGCCACCACTTCATAGTGCTCAAAACAATGTCCTTCTGGGTCAGTCACCTCTGATACATATACAGATATTTACAAGCCACAATATATGAAAGCAACATTTAATTTTTGTTTCACACACACCTCTCTCCAGGACAAACGCAGCAAGGCAGTTTTTAGTACAGTTGTACTCAGGACATTCCCTCAGCAGTTTGTCAAAGCGCTCGCTACACAGCGCTGCCACGCGATTCTTGTGCCAGTCTAAGGCGTCTTCTGAAATCAGTTTCAAGTAAGGGACATTTTAATGTTAGTACATAAAACATGGCAAGCACACCAGTCAACCCAGTTTCCAAACTGGAACAGAAGATATAAACATGATCATTAACCTCCTGAGGCCCGGTCTATTGACTTGTGTCCTCTGTAGCGGGCATGTTTTAATTAATAGTCTCAATGGTACGTCTCTGGGTCAGTGACCAGAGTGTTAGGGTTCAAGCCTCACATCAGGCAAGCTACCATCATTAGGTCCTTGAGCAAGGCCCTTAACCTCAGTTGCACCGCATGTTCTGGCTGACCCTGCACTCTGACCCCAGCCTTCAAATTCGTAAGCTATGATATGCAGAATAAAAACAATTCAACGTGTATGTGATCAATAAGATCTGAATTTGAAAAAATAATTTGATGACACTTTTTTTTTTGCAAGAGGTTAAATAACAGACCGAGCGTACCTCCAGTCCTCTTTCCTCTTTCAGGGGAGCTTTCGTTTGCATCTACCTGGCCTAGTAAGAAGCCACCCTCTTCAGGAGGGCTATTCAGACTCTCAACAGAGAGGCATTCCTCTTCTGAATCATTATCATCCTCCATGATCTTTGGGGAAGTCAGAATATCGGATCTCTCAGACTGTAGTTCAGAGGGTGGGGACTCCTCTGAAGGTCCTGGAAGCAGTAAGTCCGGAGACTTGGATCTTGATCCTGCTGAAGAGTCTGGAGAATTCCAATCTTCAAGACCAGATTGAGTTGGTGAAATGGAAGGAGGCATCAAGCATGACCTCTGCACACTGAAGCAGGGTTTCCTCTCTGAGGCAGAGCGAGTTATCAGAGTAGCAGCTATTCTGGGAAGGTGTTTTCCTCCAATGTTTTTTCGAATCATGGTGAGCCTGCATAATGATGTTACATTAGAAGAAAATCAAGCACATGTCATACATTTACAGAATACTTATGACTACCGTGGAAAAATCACGTGTACTAATCCTTATACAGACAGTATGTAATAGTACAAGTATTACTCACTCACCACGTGGTATACTTTACTGGAAAACTACTTCAATTATACTACGTTTATTTACTACATATCGTTCTGTTTAACGAACCAAAAAGGAAATGGTAGAAACTGTGGAAAAAATCTAAAGCTTATAAAGTGGCGTTCGTTGAACAAATTAACAAGTTCGAATGCCGAAAGCGACAATAGTTAGTCAGGTAACGTTACAGCTAAACAAGATTTTAAGTCAACCGTAGTAATAGCACAAAAAAAATTGTTAACATATTAGACGCACCGTTTATTCGTTAGCAACACATTTATTTCTCCGAATACTTTTTTTTTTTTTTTTTTTTAACAGGTTTTCTCAATATTACTAAAAGTTCATCATAGGCTGAACCCCCTTTCAATCATGCAGGAGGCGGGACCAATCCAACTTCCGGACAAGTTGTGGCGCCACATTCAGATTTAACAGCGAGTTGGCGGGAGATGTGCTGTTATCGTTGATATTTATACAGTACGGTTCGGGTATAAGTCTTATTTGCTCCCGTTTTTTATTTTCAAGACTATAATCTTACTAATCATTATACTGACGGAAGGAGGAAAACATGGAGGATTTTGCTGTTTATGCGGTTTTTGGAGCAGATGAACCGCCAAAGCAAATTGCAAAGTAAGACAAACAAGTTAATGCTGCTGTAGTCTATTGAACTGTAAATATCGCTAAAACAAAAGCATGTATGTTTATTGTTTTTTTTGGCTTTAGATAGCAGGTTGTATATTTTCTTGTTGTTTCTTTTCTTTATTGGGACAAAATAGGTTAGAAACAAAAAGACGAGCAGCTGTCCAATCCGGCTCCTGTTGGGTCACTGTACTGTAGAGCTTAGATCCAATCAGAATTAAGAAGCCTTGATTCAGCCAATCAACGCTTTCCCATAGGCTAAACAAATCTGGGCATGTGTGTTGGAGCTAAGCTCTGCATGATAGTGGCCATCTAGGACTGAGTTTGGACACCCCTGGCCTAGACGGATAGTGTATTGGTGGTGCTCATGTTATGGTTTTAAACATGACTTTGAGATCAGATTTCAAAACATTAAAATAATCAGAGCAGCCATTGTTTTGTTAAACATACAGACTTGTTCATGTTTGTGAGCTAGTTTGCTTTCTTTTAGTGCTTTAAGCTTGACTTTTATTCTCCATAGATGAAACGAAATGTTTTAAATCCAGAACACAACACTTTCTTATGACGTGTTCAAAATAATTTTTCTGCATAATGTATTTGACCTATGCAGCTGGTGTTGTATTTTATTTCCAGTCCTTATCAGTCCCGTTGTCCACACTTTTTTTTACCTATGTCAGCAGAAAACAAGCATGAATAAACACCCCAGATGATTACGGTTATGTTTTATCATGCAGGCAATAAGCTTTTTGTTTAGCAGGATATCGGACTAACATGTTCATTCTTAATTGTTCTGTGTAGTCTTCGTGGACCTGTTGGCAGATCTGCAGTAAAGCCAGGTGTCCAGCAGATTGTAGTCTTTACTAAAGGAAGATGGGAAAAATGCAGTAGTGTTTCCGTTGAGCTCAATGATGAGAAGGACATGATTATAACTCTGGGCAAATTAAAATCATTCAACAAGTAAGAGAACTTTAGCAAAGTTTCTTTTCATCTTCCTGTGAATGTAAGGATTTGTTTAATGCTGACAATCTGTCCAATTCTTTTCCATGTCAGGTGTGTTTCTTGGGAACTAGGAGAAGATGGTGAATGGGGTAATGGCGCGATATTAAATGTTCATATTGAGGGGGTGAGTGCTATCTGAAGACTTTAATACTGGCATGCTAAATATCGTAATATGAAATGTACACCAAAATTGTTGATCTTTTTTTTCCTCGCAGGTTAGAAGTCAGTTTCTTGATCCTGCACTTACCGTTGCACAAAATGAATTCACTCCAGAGGTGAAGCATTAGCCTGCATTTCACCCGGTTGCCTGTTTTTTTAATTGTATTTCCTGTAACAGATTAGTGATTAACATGATTAAACTAATGGGAATATTTTTATAATCTTTTTTCTTTCTAGTGCAACACCACAAGTGTGGTACCTCAAGCAGGACTGGGGAAGAGGAAAAGGTCACGAGGACAGGAAGAAAATGTAGAGGACACAAGAGAACAAAAGAATACTTGCCCAACCTCAGAAAAGGTAACGCCACAGCGGCGAGGCAAGGCCAATAGCCGAACAGGGCAAACACGCTTGTTCCAGCAAAAAGAAGAGCAGAGCACAAGGCACACTCCTCCAAACCCTAAAGCTAGAGGAAAACAGTATGCCAAAACCACCATGCAGACTGGTAAGTGTAAATGGTGTAGCAGAATAGTTTTAAATAAAATCCCAATTACATGTCCTTTTAAAACTTTTAGTAGATTGTCCATCAGGCCGGTGGGGTCAGACCCTCTGTCCAATTGATGCTCAGACAGCCATACTTATTGGAGGACAAGGTGCTCGAATGCAGTTCTGCAAGGATCCCATTTGGAAGCTGTGTACAGGTGAGTTTTTATTATTATTTTTTTTATCTTTGGATGATCGATTATATTCTGCATGGATATATTTTTTTAAATATAATTTTCATGTTTATTTTTAGAGGACTTATCATGGGTCCCAGCTGAAACTCTGGCAGAGGGTCCCACACCAGAGGCTCGGATTGGCCACACGGCGACCTATGACCCGGATTCGAAGCGGATCTTTGTGTTCGGTGGTTCCAAACACAAGAAATGGTTTAACGACGTCCATATTTTAGATACACAGAGCTGGCGCTGGACTATGGTGGAGGTTATTTCATTTTTACAACACTTATTGTTAAATGGCACTAGTGATTCTTTAGCATTCCCTTAAATTAAGTCTGAACTAATTTGCTTTCAGTGTTATTGCCTGTGGACAGGGTTTCTCGCTACTCAGGAAAAAACAGAAAGTTGCAAAAGTTAGAATTTTTTTTTTCTTTCACCATTTTTAGGCACAAGGTAAAGTTCCGCCTTTGGCCTATCATAGCTGCACTTTGTTCAGGGGAGAGCTTTTTGTGTTTGGAGGTGTGTTTCCTCGTACACATCCAGAGCCTGATGGCTGCAGTGATTCCCTCTATATTTTCAATCCTGAAATGGCCATCTGGTATCAGCCCATTGTTAATGGAGACAGGCCTGCTCCACGCTCTGGGTTAGTATTTTATGGTAGGACAAAATAACATGTAAACTTATGAACTAAAAGAGCATAAATCGGATGTGCTGATGAATGTCAATCTGTTACTGAATATTTATACTTGGGGGTTTTTTTGTCGAAAATTTGCATTGCTGGTAATTATTATTAATTTATTTTGCTTATTCAGTCATTCAGCTTGTGTGATGCAAGGGAAGATCTTCATTTTTGGAGGCTGGGACACACCAGTCTGTTTCAATGACATGTTTGTGCTTGATCTGTGTAAGAACTGCATTTACACTTTCTCTAACTGCTTAGTTGTTTTTTTTAGCCCTTTTATACATATCATGCGTAACTTGACATTTGGGATAAAATGTAGCGTATCAATTTGTTCTATTTTTTATTTTTTTGCAAAGTAAGAAACGTGACGTCCTTATTTCTTTTCTTCTTCTTTTTTTAACTAACTTTGATGTTCATAATATTTGTTTTTAACATCTAGGCCTTATGGAGTTTTCAGCTGTGCAGACGAGTAAATCAGCCCCCTCGCCAAGAAGGTATCCCAGATTTATTCAATGTTTTAATTGTTCATCTCTTTACTGCACATTTAAAGTATACTCTTGCTATTCTCGTCTTGTTTCAGCATCACCATGCACTGTTGCTGAATATCTATTTTGGTATTACTGACGCAGCTTTGACCTTGCTTTTATTTGTCACAGCTGGCATGGTTGTGCTGTTCTGTCTGAGTCACGTTTCTTGGTCCATGGAGGCTACAATGGAAACGATGCATTGGGTGACACATTTATATTCAACACAGGTAAACACTGTTCTACTTCGTCATGTTTCATTTAATGTCATTTAAATTTCCTCAAAATAAAATGCATTTTTAAAGCATTAGTTTGCTTCCATGTCCACTTTACCTAATTGTCACTAATATTCTCGTTTTCTTTCCGGACATGATAAATGATCTTGTTCTGATCTGAGTCAAGCTGCTTTTTCTATTCTGTTTTGGTCTTTGTTTAATAGACACAAACTGCTGGACATCTTTGGCATGTAGTCCTGAGCTGACCTCAACACCAAGAGCGGGACACTCCATCATCACCATGGCAACAGCATATGTGAAGGTAACTGCTACATTCTATGCATACACAGATAATTGATTTTGTTCTTGTAAAGAATATTGCATGCATTCAGACACCAATGTTGTCCTGGTTCTCGGAATATGCTCTTGTCTTTCTTTTGTAATAGTCCATCATTTAATTATTTTGTTTGCCATAGGGTTCTTCTGATGACCACGGGCAGATTTCTGATTCTGAAACATTGCTTGTATTTGGAGGAGGGAACAATGAAGGCAGCTTCTTTTCTGACCTGATCACTGTGCCAGTGAAAGAGCTGTGTGAATGAGACTTGGCGCTTGGGTGAAAAAACTGAGATTAAATAGATGTACCTTTTTTATGCTTCAAAGATTTTATATTATCTTGTTTTATACATTTTCTGATGGCTTAAATATATAAAATATAAAATCTATATTGACCTGGCATTCAAAAAAGGGCCGTAAACTTTGTGACCATAAGTGAAATATTAAAAATGTTTTAAATCGTACATTATCATTAAAATACCTATGAAATTGATAAAAACATGTCATTGCATGTATGCTGTTAGTTATATTTACTCAATTCTTTTTTTTTTTTTTTTATAAATCAAGAACTGGGTTCACTCTGGCACCGCTCTGAGCAGAGCAAGAACACTGACATAATACTAGATGTTGCTCTGTTACAACTAACCAGATTCTGCCACATTGTATGGGTTTTAACACCATAATGTCTCTAGTGATCCTGTGTTGATATATTCATATCCAAAAATATCCATCGAACAGCAGTCGTGTGGGCAGAAACAGCTCGAGATGAGAGCTTGGAAAACTAACGCTGCGTGTAAAAACCTCAGCATTGTTGCAACACTTAATATGCTTTATACAAGTGAAACCATGTTCTAGAACATGGCACCTCCCCTCTTATTCTGTACAACTGTTTATTGCTCGAGTGCAGATTGGCAAGGTAGTGCAACAGGTAACATTCCCACCTCCAGCACAATTCAAGAGTTCTTCGTTCAAACCCATCGGCACATGTTCTAATGCCCTGTAGGGGTTTTCTCTCTTCTGGACTGGATATGAACGTTTTCCCTTTAAATGTAAACGACTTTTAACATACTTATCGTCCTATCCAAGGCGGAGACAAAAATGTGTAGCTTTGCTTACAAAGCCTGTGTCTGGTAGATGGGTAGGTAGGTAGGTAAGGTAGGCTTACCCGAGAAAATGAATGGCCTGTTAGCGTTTGTGATTGAGTTATGACGCTGGGTGTCAGCCGTAATCTGCAGTAAGCGCGATACTTTTCCGGTCAGAGGCAGTAGGAGCTGAGCTGAGGTGACGTTTCCCCGCCCCTCTAGTGCGCGGTGGCCGGCCATGTTGCTTTGCGTTGTTCCGGTATTCCGCACTTTATCCTTCAGTCTGAATCGCCGCTGTTCTTACTCGCTGAAGGAAGAAAGCGATTTAAACTGCGAATAATGGATTTTTTTAATTTTGCAGCCATACTACTTTGGACATTACCCTGAACAGTAGACAGTTTGCTCCCCGCCTCATATGCCGTGTTGTCTTAACGAGTAGCGGCTGTACTCGGGTCTGGGCGGACTGTGGCGGAATCTTTGAGTTTTGGGGGGATTTGATCGTATGAAGGCTTGCTGGCTGGCTGGACGGATGGTAGGCTAGCTAACAGCTGCTAGTGTTCGCCTAGGTTACGATAGCTGGTTCAGTTCCGCGGTACACCGCTGTAGTTGGTGTCTTACTTTGGGTTTAATTCCGCTCCATAAGCCTTGACGTTGAGTTTTTCGACCTGTATCGTTTTCTTTTGAGGTCGCGCTGATTTGTTTGTAAGTCATTGTGTTTTTTTCTCCCCGCAGCTCAAGTTAGGTGAGCTAGCTGGCTAGCTAACATTACCTGATCCCAGTTTGGCCTGACATACTTGATTTTAATCGTTCATGTACCAGGAAAATATTTATTTTTGAAACCTTTCCATTTGTTATAGTCTTTTTTTTCAAGAATATGGGTGCTATAACTTTGTTGACGTGTTGATATGTTTTAGACATATAAAAGTTACCCAGCCAGCATTCAGCCATATTTATTCTAGGTTAAATCTGATTAATTAGCTTAGTAAAGTTAGCGACCACGGAACCGACGTTGTACAAAATTGCCGGAAGTCGCATTTTAGAAATAGCTTTCAGTTATTTAAAGTGTAATTTATTTTAATAATCCCCTACACTGTTGACATGGACACGTACTTGTAACTAATGTAAGAGCCGACTTGTTGATCTGTCTGCGTGGCTAGCTAGCGTTAGCTGCCTCTTTCACATCCCTGCTGTGGAACAACAAATAATCTGTCAGACAGTTCATAAATGCAAAATTAAATCCTTCCCGGACACATTTCTAAAAACTCCACACAAATGTCAACCCGGAATCAAGGATTAGGAGTCATCGAGCATTCTTCTGGACAGGTGAGATATAAACGTTCACACTATATTTCGCGATAATAATCTTACCCAAATACATCAGTGTTGTCAGCGTATGTATGTATGTATATATGTATATATATATGTGTGTGTGTGTGTGTGTGTGTGTGTGCTGAGAAACTAACACTTTTTAGTAAAAATCTAACAGCAGCAACTGCCATATCAGTACTGATATTTTTCACCCTGTTTCTAAAGATGTCTATTATTCTTGGGAAATAAGTCCTTCTTGCTTGTTCACACTCGCTATGGCTGCGCCACATCACTAAAAAGTGAAGCAGTCTGCTGTATTCATGTGTCTTTCTCATCTCATTTTTATCTCCCTTCATATTACAACGTCGTAAACTGAAAGGATCTTTCAACGTTTCCTGTGTGGAGTTTGAACTACAGGAAGAAGACTGAGAATTTCTGTGCTCATTGATTTCTAAGGTTAATATGCCTGACTGAATAGTGTGTAATGAGTGGTATCAGGGCTCAGTGATTTAATGAAACAAGAGTTTCCGGCTTTTTTCCCCTCCCTTATTTTCTGGAATCCCACACAAGCAGCTCTTACTCCCACTGAAAGATAGGCTTGAGCGTCTGCTTTCAGAGGTTCCGGGTGAGAATGATGAGTCAGTGGCGTTAATCATGGCGCTGAAAGGTAGGTGAGCCTCAGTTCTTTATTGAACCCTGAACCGAGGGAAATAGCCTGACTGCTTTCTCAGACCGCTGTGCTGTATTTGGTACATAGTACTTCTGGACCTTGTGTGTATTGTTGTCAAGTTCACACCTGAAGCACATGGGCCATTTGTATGCGTAGGTGGAAGTCAAGTTTGAACAGATGCCCAAAAATCACAACGAAATTTACATTTGATTTGTGTGGTGTTTTTTTTTTTTTTTTTTTGTAAGTTAATAGTGATATATTACATCTTTGGGCTGTGCACTGAGCTAAAAATGATAGTATACTACTATTATACACATTGTAACAAGCGTGCATGTGATTTGTTTGCTTTCACTTCCACTGTAACAAACCTGATGTAATCAAAATTCACCTGGAGTTGGAATGACTAATTTGGTTAAAATCTGATTATGAAATACTGCCGTGTGTTTAAAAGTGGAATTAAATTCACCTACCAGATTATTTCTTTTCAAATAGTTGTGACAGTTTCACATTTAATAAAACATGTTTGCCACAGATTAAAATGACTTTCTCAGGATGTGTCCATTCATGCAAGCGCATGCAATTATTCACACACTAGTTTTCTGTTTGTTTAGTTCAGGATCAGCTGAAGAAAGTAGAACAATACTTTACAGACAAACGTTTTTGTGCTTGTTGGATGCGCCATTCCAAATCTAGTCCCAACTTTTCTGTAATTATAATAACCTCATGTTAATGGAGCTTGCTTTGTGCACTTGGGGCATTGTCATGCAGTGACATATTTTGGCGCTTGTAATACTACAGCTGGCAAAGACAGTTTCGCACGATACTGTGCTTCTGATACAATTCAACTTCTAGCTGGGGTTTGGGCTTACATATGCGTTTGATGATCATGTGTCTAAAAATCACAAGAATTGTAAAGGCAGAATTTTGGTTTAAAGCCCTATTGAAACATTTACTAGTTTTACAAATGCATTTTCATGTGTTCTTGTCCCACAAATGACAATGCTGGAAATATGTGCTTGATGACATTTTAGTAATGTTTATGAAAATCATGAAAGCTGAACGTCAAATAGCTTTACTTGGGTTGCTCACTTTTAATTACCTTCAGCTGTGGGGATAATCAAGATCTGTATTGCTAGGATAAGATGCCGTAGCTGCTGCAGTGCTAGGTTATTTGATTGTTTTCACATAAATGAAAATATAATTTCTTCATGCTTAAGCATTCATAATATAGCAAGATCAAGATATGCTGTGTGTATCATAATTATTAATATGTTTCAACCTATTTTGTGGCGATTATATTTGATATATTTATTTACCCCACCCCTTGGAATGAATTCCTGGCTCCACTTCAAACATATCAAATGCATAATAAAAGTTTGTGTAGCTTAGGAGCCCAAACCCTGAATCGATTGTGTCAATACCCAGTGAGAATTTGAAAATGGTAGATATCTTTTAATGCAGTCGGGCTAAATGAAGCTTAAATAAAATTGGGTTTTAGTACAACTGCCTCTGCTGTGGAAAACTGAAGAACTACCTCAATCACATAAAAAACAACCTGTAACCTTTAAGTTGGAGACAGCCTTCATCTTTATAGTTTATCTGCCAATACTAATAACCGCACAGTAACCTGGTAACGTGTAACAAAAAGCATTCAGGAATCCTCTCCTGCTGCATTTTCTGTCTTTTTTTTTTTAAGATTTATTTTCGGGCTTTTGTGCCTTTATGTGATAGGACAGAGTGAAATGAAGTTGAGGAGAGGGAGTGTGGAAAGAGACTGGGAAATGACCACGGGCTGGATGCAAACCTGGGTTGCCCGCAGCGCAAACGGACTGAGTATATGTCGGCACGAGTGCGCTACTGCTGCGCCATGCCGCCAACTGCATTGTCTGTCTTATCCACAATTCTAAACTTCTATAAATGACTGTTAAATATTATAATAACGTTACTGTTATTTAGAGGGGGAGGGGGGCTATAAATTTGCTCAAGATCAGCAAACTATATCCCCAGAATCATAGCATTGTAGGAATTGTTACTAACAATAAATGAACTATTGTGTCCAGTAGGCTGCTGTGAGTTGCCCTGTTTGTTGCGTAATCATAATTCCCAGTATGCATCGTAGCAGTTGGGACAGGTCAGAACGAATGGGAAATTGGTAAACATGCCTCATACACCAGCTTAAACAGGTGTTTGTCCTGAGTATGATAAGATTATGCCTGCCATTCAATATTCATCTAGCTGGAATATTATAAATGAAGCTGATATAAACAGACCTCAAACACAGAGAACAAGAACACACTCACTGGGTGAAGGTGATCGTTTTGGTTTCTATCACACACTTCAGCTGGGATTAGTGGGCTAGTTTACATCTGTCTGCCTTGTTAATGCGCAACAGACCGGGCATCCTACTGTGTGTGGGTGTGTGGGGTTTGAGACACAGCCTTGAATTCTCTCTCAGATATTGTGCACCGTGAAATTAATCTGCACGTTGGGAAACATTGCAGTCCTTCAGACATTGTGCTGGTAGCTTTTGTTGGAAAAGGGGTGACATTTTAACATTTCACAAGCTTCAGCCCAGCTGCTTTAAACTGTCTAATCCAAACATTTGGGCCATCACCGTGTTTTTACACCACATGTCTGTACAAGCTGAAGGCATTGATGACAGGTGACATGTCAAGATTTATCACCTCTTACTCGCACGTCCTTTGTGTTAGCTGATCTTGAATCAACCACTAGTCATGCTTAAAAGTCATCTTTGTATTGTCATCGCAGTGTGATGCGACTAGTAGATGGATCTTGCCAAATAGGTCACGATATGATGCATACTGCATGTGTCATGAGTCGATAGATCTAGCCGTGTCGCTGTAGGATTGTCGCGATTAATGGCAGAAACGCATTCTCAAATTTGAGAGGTTCTATAAAAACTAGACACGTTATTTCTGCAATGCCCATGAGGCAATAGAGTTCCTGTTAACAGTTCTTTCCACACCCGTCTCTCTATGTTGAAGTTGGTGAAGCTGCTGTGCCCTGAAGTCCCTCCGATGTTGAGAAGCGTATTGACTTACAAAGCTATGACATTTAACATGCCGATCAAAAATCATGCGTAAATCTCCTTCACCACGTGACAGATTATGTCTTTCAGTACTGAAAGTATGCCAGTGGTATTCGTCATTCTTCCTAAACTGGCATTTTTATCACACCGTGTTATGTCGTTATAAATGAAAAGAACCACATCTTGTATTTTTTATCAAATTTTGGTATTTTTGGATGCATGCACTATATTGTGCTGCTGACATGCAGTGATGTTTTATGCAACGTGTTCAAACTCTGCATGCTTTGCACCTGAATAAATACCCTCAGATATGTTGTGCTTCCAGAAACAGTTATTCTTTGCGTACGGCCATTGTCATAATCAAATTAATGACTCTCTAGTATGTTGGACTAATTAGATTGCATCCGCATGTCGAACACATTTACACTGTGTACCTGACAGTTTATCTGGGTTCTGGAGATTTATTTGGTATTGGTGATGGGTGGAAAGGGTTGGCACAAAATGTTAGAAATTGTAGTTTTTTTGGCCCTATCTAACTAAACGTGTCACTCTCATGACGTAGAAAAACAATGTACAGTGGGGCCTTGACTTACGAGTGTCCCAACTAACAAGTTTTTTGAGATACGAGTCGTCTCTCGGCCGATTTTTTGCTTTGAGTTGCGAGCTAAAATTCGGGTTACGAGCCGGCTTCAGATATCCCACCGCTAGTTGGCGCGGCGACCGTCACAGTGAACGCCTCAGTGCATCACGTGTCTCACTCGTTGTAACGTTGAACTTAGAAGTTTTTTTTTTTTTTTTTTTATATAAACGGTCCAAGGTATTGGCCCGGGCATCCGCCTGAGGACGCTTCAAAACTGCGCGTGTGTCACGGGGTTTTTGGTTTCACACAATCTCACATGCGCCACTTCACACACATGCACGCGTGCGCTCAACCTCATGTGCTCCGGTTCACAGACACGCTTAATCACATGCACCTGATCTTAGTTTGCCACCTGATTAGAGTGGGTTGTGTTAAGACGGACGCATGTCATTGATTGTAATAGTGATTGTATGTTGGATGTTTTCTGTTAAGAGTTTGGCTGAGTTTTGTGCGCTGGAATAAAGACAAATGCTTTCTTTACCTGCGAATGGATCTCGACCATTTATTGGATTGCGCCTTGCGATCCGACGCGAGCCTTTTGCTCCAAGCAGCTCGCGC
>JAOUQX010000035.1:7347186-7357684 GCA_028566295.1 Liobagrus marginatus
GTGAGTGAGTGAGTGAGTGAGTGAGTGAGTGAGTGAGTGAGTGAGTGAGTGAGTGAGTGAGTGAGTGAGTGAGTGTCTTCATCACGTCATAAGTTCAGTAATAAAATTGGGGAATGTCTACTAAACAACGGTGGATCTAATATGGTTATAGCATCAGATCGAGCACGTAACTTTTTCTGATACATAGCTAATGGTTATGCATTTTTGGATTTTTATAGCTTGGCTGTTTTGGAGAAATGATCTCTTATTAGCGATATCATCTCATTCCATAATAATTGGCCGTACGACACTATTTTGAGTACCGTTAAGGTATTAAGCGGCATTATTTGCAATATGCTCTTAGTAACAGCACATCATGCAGTGTAGTGTACATTACTTTGCCATTTTCTACACATTCTACTAGACTACATTGGGCTTTTCGTAGACAGCTCTGAGCCAGGACAGGACACACTGGCTCACTTACTCTAGCAGGGTCTGTCTATTGGAACTTGAGCTGTTTTGGCACAAAATTGAGCACAAGTACTTTGATTTTCGATATTAAGAAGTTGCTTTCTGAATCTCAACCTAAACGTTATATGTGCGCTGGCAGACTGCTGATTTGATGACACGTGATGTCTGCTCCGAGCTCTTTCTATGCCGAGCATATTTCTTTAAAGGTTATGTAACACGTTCTACATGAGTCATTATCACACCTCCCTGTATCTCACACCCGGGTACATTTTAAATGTGCTAGAGATCTACAGTGCTTGAGATGTCGGCATGTTATTTCAATAAATTCGAATCAACTTGATTGTTTGCATTACCGTACTACTCGGAACATTTCTTGTTTGCTATGCCTTGTTTGCTAAGATTACACTCTTGTCATTCGACAAGCCTGAGCGCAATTAGCACATTATCAAGAAGAGTTTTGAATTAAACCTTTGTTTTTCCCCCTTGTTTTCTTTTTTTTTTTTTTTTGTTGTTGAAAACTATTTTTTGTCCTCAGCGGTCCTCCCCAGAGAGCGCCTGGTGCATCGCCGTCCGCTTACAACATCAGCAGCGCTACAGGGTCAGAGCGTACCAACTTTCCGCGCGGGGTTCCTGCTCGAAACACCTTCCACATCGGTCAGCAGAGAGGGGCACGGGATCAGCAAGGTTCACCATATCACGCAACTCCAGCCTCACCGTCCCTGTCGCATGGCACGAGCCAGCAGCGGAGACCACCGACCTCCGGCATCTTCAGCAAGTTCACGTCCAAGTTCGTGCGCAGGTGAGCATGAATTACTGGTTGCTGTGCTGCGTGTCTTTGGCTGGTGCGCTTGCTTGGTGAATAATTGATTTGTGCATTGGTTAACGGTTTATAAAATGAGCTAATGCCGTTTGTCTAAATTCATTACATGTAAGGGTAGGAGTAGCATGTGCATTGTTGTGGAGGTGTTTTTAAAGGAAGATGGAGATTCTTTTTAATTGATCAATTGTAAAATGAACAGCACATCACACAGTTTCATATCTGCTTCCTTTTTGCTGCTGGGTTATGTGCCTTATCTAGAATAATATATTTAAGTCCGGTGTCAAGGTTTTGTTTCTCTCATACACACCAGCGTTCTATAAGGGCTATCTTTGCCATGTTATCACAAACATGCAACCACCAAAGACAGTTTGCTATTTCAACAATATCAAAACTGATCTTTCCCCAAAGGTCAAAGTCCTTGCTAGAAGCTGAATCCTCATTGCCGGTTCCCATGTTGCCGACAATACCGTTTTATCACGCATACACACAGCCATTCACATTTCTCATCTATTTCATCATTTCCTGCTTCTGGGTTCTAGCACACTCCGAACATAATACCGCTGCCACCTTTTCTCCACGACTATGGTGACAGTATCCATGGTAACAGTGGAGGTATCACATTCCTCAGCCCTATAAATACTTGTGTTGGGGACACCTTGGTATGTGCTCACTGCCAGAGCTGTGAGCTTTGTAGAAAATTTGCAGGTGTAACTTGAGTAAAATATTGATATTCGTAGGTGTTTCAGATATGATAAATATTGCAAGGCTTCCTAGCGGTTTGTTTAGACAAGTAAAAAGCAACATAGAGCAACACCCCATGTCCTGTGAGAAGCATTTTGAACCCAACTAAGTCAATTCCATATATGCTGGCTCCAGAGGGGATAGTCAATAATCAGAATGCAGGGGTCTGGGGGTTGTTTTGCTTTTTATATTTCTAATTCTCTAACTGGATTTGTGCAGGTTTGTGTGTATAGTTTCCTTCCTTATTCAGTTTCCAGTAGAGTACATGAGTGCCCACCCTATTCTGATGTAAATAAAGTTAGTAGAGCTAATGATTAACAATTATTAAGCACCTAAAAACACTAGTTGAACTGTAAAGTCATCCACTTTCTAGCCCAGAAACATTTAGAGTCTATATTAGCCGTTTTTGGATTAGCTGACTAATTAGTGTTCTATGTAATATTCTCAGTTTAATTTCTTCTCTAATAACACATCCTACCAGCCTGCAATCTCACCTGACTGTATATTTAATAAAGTACAAGTTAAATAAATGCACATTTCAGTAATATCACAATTACTAACCCGAACATTTTCCTCTCGGCACTATTGTAGCCCAAATGAATGAATATAAAGATGAATAAAACCGTTAAGATGGCTCCGATATCAGTTATTATACAACGAGTAAATCCACTCCTGGCATTCTGAATATACTCATTATAGCTTTGCTCATGACTGGGGAAAGAGCAAAGACGGCACACCGCTAGCACCAGCTAATAAAACCAACCGTTATTTTACGTTATCTTATCGCCAATTTAACCAGGAGGGTTTTTTACTTCAACATGTACATGACCTTTAATAGTGTCTGTTGTGTCTACTGTCACACTAACATCTACCGGTACTTTATCTCTTTAAAACGTTTGTCGTTATTCGTTTTTGTAATATGCTATTCAAGTTGTAAAAAAAAAAAAAGCTATAAAATGCTATTATAAGATTAGTTTTTTGTAATGAATCCACCTAAAGATCCAGTTTGATTTGTATTCAATGGAAGCTCTGCCCATAAGTTAAACTCCTTTTGAATACTGTTCATTCATTTCATGCTGTATGGTTTTATGAATCATCGCTCCAGCAAACATGAACTCTGACCATCTTGAAATGATCATTGTTTTGAGGAACACGTCAAAGTCTTTAAGATTCTGCTTTTGACATACTGTCCTTCATATTTACATGCATCCTTTTTTTTTTTGTTTTCTGTTTTTGTTTTTTCTTTGTTGCTTTTATTCTTTTGTAGAAATCTGTCACTCAGGTTTCCCAGAAGGTAGGAAAGCACAACGATCTAACCCCCTCTACAATCATTCATTTTGATTCACTTCACCCTTTCTCAGTTTTTGGTGTTTTTATTTAGCTTATCATTTTATTTCCCCCTCACAAACTATTTTATCCCTCTGCTGGCTCTTTCTTGACGTTTGGTATATTTGTGATGTGTTACGCCCGATACTAACATCCCACAACCATCCCGAAAGCTCACCCTCAGCATTCTCAGTGTCTCGAAAAGGGACATCTATTTTTGTTCCCTATCCTCCCTTTTTTTCCACCTCATCCCCCTTTTGTGTCCATCAGTGTGAACGGTGACCTCATCTATGTGTTGATGATGCTGTGTAAGCTAGCGTTTCTTACTCGTCTAAGGTTAGCCACAGGGTAAATTAGATGCCATGTCCTAGCAGTTGACCCACTTAACGCTTAGGTACTGAAAATAAAAGCAGAACAAGGCTGTACAGACGGGGTAAGAAACGAATGAATTATTTTCTTTAACTCTTACTTTTAGGGTCGGTTTAGAATGAGCATGGATGATGTCTGGCAAAAGTTCAAATCTGAAAAAGGGGGATGTTGAGGCTAGAAAGGAGCGATGGAAGGGATTATATTTCTCCACATTCCGTTAGGAAAATCTCTTCGCCTCTTTTAATTCTTTTTCTTCCAGCCCTTCTAACATGATGACGATGTCGTCGTCGATGGTGATGATGATGATGATGATGATGATGATAATAACAGCATCTGAGGCTGATATTAACTGTCTTGCTTTGACCTGCTCTTTCAAGAACCACTCTGTTTCTTCGTCTTCCCTCACAGCCTTCTCCTCTGTATTCCTATAGTTCACCTTTGTCTGCCACACGCGTGTGAGAGCCGTAGGTATCAGGTGTTCGGAAATCTAACTCCATTCACTGTATATCACAATAACCAAATCCATTACAGAATTCCAGTTGATATGCTGGAACTACTGTGTGCGCTTTATTTACAGCAATGTCTTTTTATTTATTTTTATTTTTTTTTATTAAGGTGTAATTTCTTGGTGTTGTTAACAATTTTTCCAGAAGAGGGCGCTGTTATGCACGATACTATGACTGCGTCCTCTGCTGTTCAACAGTTGTATTTGGCAATTTATTAAAACTTCCTTTACAGGTTATTATATCTTTCTACCTCTAATTTCTGCTCTTTGGACTACAGATCCTGCTTTGTGTTTGCTAAACCGCTTCATGTCTCTGTTTTGCTTCTAATCCTGACTATTTCATTGTCTGCGTGTTTACATGAATAATCTTTGTTGTCTCGCATTACGATGTCTATTGCACACCCTTTAAACATTTGTCTTTGTGTATGTCTGTGTTGTTTTATGTTGGTGTGTTCGGGTGAGTTGTGAACAAACACACACATTGTTGGAAGACTGTAGGTGACATGGTGATGGGTTTACTGTAGACATTGAGGGAATCATGGGTTTTTAGCGGTGGTTCTTTCTGGTTCCGTTCAAATCCATTCCATCCCATAGTATTTGCTCATTCAGTCCCCACCACTATAGAGCACTAATGGTACCGCCCTTAGACACGGTGAATAATTAGCCCCCTTGCTTTTGACATGTTAGCGCTGTTTAAATGGAGTTTTCCGTAATGGAATGGGATTTGCGTACCCGGGGTTCCGTAACGCTTGCAAGTGCTTGGTGGCAGCGTAAAGGTGCAAAAACTAATCTTGTTACGATTTCTTTCGAGGAGCCCGTATGAGGGAGAGAGTCGAGACGAGGGCAGCAGGTGAGGAAAAACAAAACAAAACAAAACAAAACACAAGACCTGCTTTAATCATTTTCCTAATAAGATCCAATCAATGGTTAATGAAATGTTTAGAGGCATAATTGACTAAGAAGGGGGTGAGCTAATTGGCTTATAGTAGTCTTTGTAAGCAATCAGTATTGATTAGTGGGTGTGTTTGTGTGTGAGAGAGAGAGAAAGAATATGTCTGGCGTGTGTGTGTGTGTGTGTGTTTCTGTCATTAAATGTGACTAATCCTGTGCTCATAGATTGCTTTTCCATTTTCCGTTTTGCTCAAATGCTGTGGGAATGTTTTCCTCTAATCCACTTTTTATACACACACACACACACACGCAGATACCCTCTATCCCTATATGCCCTATTTCCACTGTGTTTAAGATTTTGACTTGGAGCTGACTGAATTGTTGACTATAGTAGGACTACAGTATGACATGGTTTGACATTTTAAGGTTGCCTCGGCTTATAAATAACACGACATAAAGACACGAGTCTCCTCCACTTAAGTCAAAATAGACAGTGACGATCCACTGATGGTGTGGGTGTGTCAATCAGGGGAAGATGAATGCTCTGTCGACGGCCGTCCTGTCTTGTTTACTGCCGTTTATTGGACCTGCCTCCTTCTCTGTCCTTTTTTTTTATCCAACACTTCAATGATCCCTTTGTTCTTCTTCTTCTTCATATGGTTTTATTCACATACATTTGTCTCTGTCCACCTTTTTCTTCTTCCGTGCTGTCTCTTATATATTTCTGGTTCATTCTCTCTCTTGTTCCCACTTCCTGCTCATGTTTGTCCCCAGATCTATGCTGAGCAGCGCCGACAAGGCCGAGAAAACCGGAGTAGGAGGCGGGACGCTTGGTTCGGGTGGCGGCGATGAAAACAAGGACACTCTCTCCTCCACGTCTCCAAGGGATGGAACTCCGCCGCCGCTGCCGTCGTCGGTTAAAGACCACACCAAGCCCCGCTCCCTGCGCTTCACCTGGAGCATGAAGACCACGTCGTCCATGGAGCCCAGCGAGATGATGAAGGAGATCCGAAAGGTTCTGGACGCTAACAGCTGCGAGTACGAAGTGCGCGAGCGCTACATGCTCTTCTGCATGGCCGGCAACCCGTCCCGCGACGACTTTGTTCAGTGGGAGATGGAGGTGTGTAAGCTGCCCCGGCTGTCCCTCAACGGCGTGCGTTTTAAAAGGATTTCCGGCACCTCCATCGCCTTCAAGAACATCGCTTCCAAAATCGCCAATGAGCTCAAACTATGAGGTGTGAACGAACGCAGGTGATGTTTTTAGAGGCTGTGATCGAGGGGGAAAGTATAGAACGGCGGGCAGTAACCACTGACCACTCTTTTACGCTTTTGTTCAAATAAGCTGTACAGATACTACACACTGACGATATCCAGTGTGCGGTATGAGTGGGAATAAAGTGCTGTATGTTTTGATTGTGCTGGTTTCAGGGGCGTTAGCCTGTTACTCTCATTTCTCAGATAAGTTAAGAGGATGAGAGAAAGGAAACACGGTTGTTTTACATTAGTCCACTATGAGAAGATGCTGATTTGGTCAATTGTTTTGGTCTTAACTAATCACACACACACACACTCGGGATTTGGACGTGTCTCCACATGTTTTTTTTGTTTTGTTTTGTGGATCGGGGTTAGAGTTTACCCGCAAACCCTCTCACATCTAACATTTCTTCCTTTTTGTTCCGTCAACGGGCTCACACCTTATCAACGCCTAAAACAAAATGGCCGCCACTTGAATACCTCTCAAGGGACTGTGTTAAGGTTTGAGTAATTTACTTCTTTATTGACTGGGTTGTGTTTTGTTGCACTGGAATGGGTGTTTGTCTTTTTTCCCCTTTTTCTAAAATCAAATGTATTTCAATGTTGTAAACTCAGTGATTTTCTGCATTATGATGGGTTTGTTTTGTTTTTTTTAAACTCCTTGTGGGTTAAAATCTGTCCCTGTTTTGCTAAAATGAACTCTTCGAAAAAACAGACTTCAACAAGTCCCCTGTTCCCTTGGACTAATCAATCGTTGGAAAAGACACCGAGTACAAGGACTGCATTGTCTGGGTTAAGATCGTGACCATTACACCTGATATCTAAAGGTCTGTTTGGGCTTCATCTCGTAGCTCAACTTTTCAAACACACAGTTGGTTTGGTAGCAGGTTAAATGAGACCTGACGTCACATTAAGCATTAAGTCTTTTCATGCTTGTCCCCTTCTGTCGTGTGAATGAGTGGTGAATTATCTGTGTAAAACTAAAAAGTTTCTGTAGACTTATCTTTTTTTTGTCTTGACATTCATGCAGTGATTGTATTAAGTAGCAGCAGCCCACAGACAACTACACATCCGGAGCAGGTGGTCTGGATACCATGTGCTTTAAATGGGGTGTTGGCAGTTTTGATATTTTTGCTCAGGCATTAGTGAAGCCAGCTGAGGAAGACAGGTTTGTGGAGGAAATGTGAGCCAAGTCCTGTCTTTCCACCGAGCTATACACAATTTGCGTGCATGGATACACGGTCAGTCGTTACTGAACCAGTAGGGGGAGCAATGGCGTCTCTTCCAAGTCTGTGAGTGGTTTGTGGGACACTTGTGTGCCTGTTTTATGTTCTTTTTTTCTTGCCCATAAATGAGTTTTTAAATGTCACATTATTTACAGTTCTATAAATGATGCTTGTCTTAAGGTGCTGGGGATCCAATTGTCTATCTATTAATATAACATTTCTTCAGGGTTGATTTTGTTTCCTATCATTTTTCATGGCTGTAATTTTAATATTTTTCTGTCAAAGCTGATGTATGTCAGGGATCGAGTGAGCTCCAGATGTACATCTGGTGCAGAGATGATTATGATCAACGATAGTAATAAATAAATGATGAAACATTTAACCGTGTGTTTAATTACATAACCACTACTCCAAGCACAAGATGGTGAAGACAGAAGGTCTGAGGTCCTGAACATAACACAAACAGGATTTGGTTGTTCCACTTTATTTTAAAAAGGAAAAAAAAAAAAGTATATCCAGTAAACATTTCTCATATACAAAGTTTTGGTGGAAACGTCACTGGCACAAGCTAACATTAGTGTTGCATCATCTTGCACATCTCGCCTCTGCAACCACGACAGCTGACTGAGGAATCTGTCAACTTTACTGTTGTGCAAGGGGGGAAAAACTATTATTTGGGGTCGTTTAGTGCTTTAATATGAATTACTACTTCTACAGAAAGGCTATCTAATATTTGTGATGCTAGTCATTAAAAACTGCTCACCTAAGCTCGGTTCTAGCAAAACATGGCTCTTTAGTGGACATGAAGGAACGTCAGCTCCCAGTTAGCACTCAAATATCATAGTATCTTCTGTGTAACAGAGTGAGAGATATTCTGCTGTTGCCATGGAGATGGGAAAACCCGTGCTTCGGGTGTAAAAGAATTATTTTAATGCAGTGTCTTAGCATCTAACTGTTTCTTTCTCCAACAAGGAATTTTGGTTTGGATACGATGGAATACAATTTCTATCATAGCTGTAATTGATCATGTTAAACTGTGCGGCTTGTAGAATCTGTGGCCTTCTCTGAAGTATATCGTTAAAGCTGAGGCCCACTGGGTGCGTGTGCGCAAGTGTGTATTTGGCGAGTCTGCTCGAAGGGTTGTTTTTTTTGTTTTAATTAAATGAGTGACAATGGGAGCTGATTGACCTGAGATACGCCAATCATACGGCTAACTCGCATGTTTAACATTATATCCATCACCGTCCCGGACTCATCCTCTGTGCTGGAACAACTGCAGTAATGAATCTACTTTCAGTCCTCTTGCCACATGAACAGTTCCTGCTTTCCCAGTCAGTGTGAGCGTTTTAGAGTGGTTGCTATTAACATCATAATCTCGCATGTATACGAACTGGTTTGAGATCAGATCAGTACCAGAGTCTGTCCGATCCCGGGCAGCGTGTGTAAATCAGTGCGAGTGTGGGGACTCCACTTTGAGCCCCATCAGCGAGGGAGGTAGCTGCGTGCTGGAAGGCGCAGATGCACCGACGGAATTCCTTAAGCTGCTCTGGTGGTGGGATGAGGCCACTGCGGGGCGGATGAGAGGAGGTGGAGGATGGTTGTGTGGCGTTCGGGTCTGCAGGGGGCGCGTTTGAAGAGGAGGGGGTTGGCGCAACAGGCTCGGGGGTGCACTGGGTGGAGTCGGGCGAAGTAAAGGTGGGGGTTGTGTAAGTGGTGGAGAAGACTGGCTGGAGTTACTGGTTGCCTCAGAGGAAGGTGTGGGACTGTCTGCAGGGGACACACTGTCCCTCTTAGTCTGCACAGAACACAACGATATTACACACCATGGAGCATCCGAACAAACACGACACAAAACAATCAAGACGTGTGTAAATGTTATTTAAATACAATTAAAACTATTTCTACGTTTTGCATGACCATCATCCTGGCCTCACCTCATCCTCTTCCATTCCTGCTGTCCCATTCAGGTCCTTTATGTTGTCACTGCTCCCCCGCACCACCTCCTGTTCTGCCTGCCATTCTCGCAGCACTTCCTCCAGATTGAAGCGGCGGCGGTAGCTGATAAAGAAGGAGCTCACTTGACCCGCCGTCTTGTTCCCAATCACATCAGCGATGACTGCAAAGTCCTTACCGTATCTTCTAATAGCTAGGTAATGTAAACCCCACAATGTTAGACGACCGTGTCGTGTACATTTTAAACATCATTAATGAATAATAATGCTGCATGCATGAGCTTTTATCGGTGGTGTTCAATCCAATTAATCACATCAATAACCCGGGTAATAAACGGTGCTGCATCTGGGACAGGAGAACTCTTTAACATGCCAATATTTGCATTTGCCAACAACAACAACAACAACTTAATAGATTTGTCCTAATCTGCCAATACTACCCAGTAGCCGGGACAGTAACGATATCTGGACTTACCCTGTACAGCTAGAAGCTGTTCCTCTGTTGTCCAGCGAGAGTTAATCTTAAGAGTGGACTGAAAGAGAACATAATCATAAGCAACTCCTCAAATATGCAATATGCTGAGAACGTCTGTCTGCATTTCAATAACATGTCTCAACAATACCTATGAAACATCTTGCCATAGGTCATGCTACAGACCCATTTGAATACAAGAAAGAGAAACACTAATTATACAGTAGTTGGTTTTTAGAGCAGACAATGTTTGTGCAAAACATTTAGTACATCTTACTTACAATCTGATTCAATTCCACAACCTCCCGTAAGACTACCATTATTAGAGTTTAATATATTGATTGAAGATCTGAATGATTGGTGACATTTCATTTTCAGATCGTATTGATCACATACACATACATGCAGTGAAATGGTTTTATTCCGCATATCCCAGCATACAAATTTGAACGCTGGGGTCAGAGCGCAGGGTCAGCCAGAACGAACGGCGCC
>JAOUQX010000035.1:7385437-7398410 GCA_028566295.1 Liobagrus marginatus
CAGGTTCAGTCTGTCCAAGTGACACAGCATGTCGACTAAAAATGCCAGATCCATAATCCACTCGAGGTCCGAGAGCTTTGAAATGCGCTAGTGATGCCTGACATATAAGGCAGAATGGCTTGCCATTACGTTCAACATAAAAATATAAACGCTCCCACTCTGCTAAAAACGTCCTGTGTTCTTCTTCATATTTTCGTTTGGCTGTGCTTTTTTTCCCTGCCATTTTGAGCGCGAACTTGACACTAATTGTTTACAACTCAAATGATGTCACGCGTTTGACGTCACTCAAACCGGCTTCTTCTTCTTCGTAATTTTTGACGCTTGTCATGTGAAAGCTCCTGAAGAGCCGCATGAAACCAGCCAAAGAGCCGCATGCGGCTTGGGAGCCGCGGGTTGGCCAGGCCTGTGTAGATAATTACTACCAGCTTAATGTCATTCTTACACGTTTACACATTCAATGTTTTGTTGCCTTTGTAATATGTGAAATTGTAAACATAACTAGGCAATTAATATAGAATATCTTGACACTTTTTGTCCAGTTATGAACTCCAGTTGGAGAGTAAGGTCAGAAGGAAAGGTCTGGGAAAGTTTCTTGTTCAGATCCTTCAGCTAATTGCCAACAGGTAATTATTCAAATTTGTCACTTAAAAGTAGAGGAATGCTTTCTCTTCTGGACTCTGTGTATGGCAAATACATTCATGTACAGTCTTGATATCTGTATTGCACAAGCCTAATTTAAGGTTTATTACAGAGGATGTGTAATACTGCATGTGTAAAATCACCTTTTACAAAGGCTTTAAGATGGTTAAATAAAATGTCATCTTATTGGTCTTCTTCGATAGACACCTTTAGTCTCTGTTTACACTCTTTGTAAATCCTCCAGAGCTGATACTAATTGCAACTTATTTGTTGGGAATTAACACCTTGGCTTTATCTGCCATGTAATGTGTGTCAGATGAATATCCTATGGAGTTAATGAGTAACCTTTTGGACACTTTTTTTTTTTTTTCCCCAGTATGTAAAATCTCACTGCCACCTAAAATATGTTCACGAATAAAACTAAAGCATGTATCATGACTCTGTGCTTGGATATGCTACCGTCAGCTTTTCTGTATGTGCGCCAACCCTCTTTGCCTGGTTTTGTTTTAATTTAATAGGATTCTCATGATGCTATTTGAATGCTTTATGACTTCCTCTGTTGCTCTCTTTTGTTTCAGTACACAGATGAAAAAGGTCATGTTGACTGTTTTCAAACACAACCATGGAGCTTACCAGTTTTTTCGGGAGGCCTTACAGTGAGTTGAAGCTCTTTTGCCTGCCACATGGTTGTTTCTGATTTCAGTTTAATGCATCTGTTCATATGAACCGTTTAAACACTGTCCACTACTTCAGAGGACTAAGTGAATGAAGACATCATAGCAATAATAATTAATAACGGGCCTTAAAATTTTACAGCACCAGCCCGTATTTCTGGTGTGCGCCGTTTGGCCACCAAAAAAACAACCTTGTATTACATTTGAGTTCATGAGTTTGCCTACCACTGGTATGGGAGGAATACAGCTTACACTCTCAACCAAACTAAAATGACTAGTTCATCAGAAGTAGAATGGGGCAGGTCTTGAAAACGCCTGAGTGGAAACCATAGAGCCCTGTGCCGAACTGTTTTCTTAATCCTGCTAAATTCTGACCGTTACTGCTTGCTGCAGCACAATTCTAATATTGTATGTAATTTTCGCACATCAGGAAGCAGTTATCAATATGTGGGTTTTGAAAACGCTTGTGAATGAGCTCAATTTTGCTATCACACGCTCTGTGTAAAGAGATTGTTTCTCCATTTTATGTGTGGAAATGACCTAATTCGTTCAAGTCACCAGTTCTTGGAGCATCTTAATGTTTTTGCTCTTGTTTATTAGGCCAACTAAATACCGGACAGTCTTCAAGATTTTCATTTGCATTAAATCTTGTAACAAGCATCTCAATGGAAATTTTAGTATTGTGGTGGAGTCCCACGCTGTTTCAGTATGATTAATGTGATTTACTATGCTTTCTGCCTTAGATTTGAGATTGATGAAACCTCGCCCAGCATGTCCGGTTGCTGTGGAGATGAGTACTCGTACGAGATTTTGAGTCGACGAACAAAATACGGCGAGGTGTCTGGTCACGCGCATGCTGGCAACCACTGTGGAGGCTGCTGCCATTAGGTGCTAGTCCTGCTGTTCTTTTACACAAATTGTCATCCCTACATTTGCCCAACTTTGCCCCTGTATTACATCCCATTAAGCCTAGTTCAGTCACAGTGTAGCCAAAAAGAAACACGAACAGACGCCAGTCAGCGCACCACCGATATGTTCATCTTTGAGTAACTGGTGTTTCAACTGAGAGATCTTGTTGTAGGGTGCAGTTCATAAGTATAAAATGATAACCATACTTTACATTGTTTATGGTATTGATAGCTTATTTCTTGAATGTTTAGTCATGTGTACTGACAAGTGTGAAGTATGTGACTGCAAATTTGTAATGAAAGTGCAAAGTGTGTTCTTCATTTGCAAATTTGATGCACATTTTAAATTTGAGTTGTTCACCCGGTTTGATCCTGAAATAGAAGAGAGAAATTTTATTTCATAATGTTTAGGTTTGAACATCATCAAAGGTTATCACATCCTATCCTGTCACAAGTATTAAGTTTATAGAAGACACATTTGTTATTTTGAAATCTGTCACCATTTTCTACTTTTGTGTTTGCTGTAAGGTTTGTTTGTTTATTTAAAAAAAAAAAAAAAAACAATCGTTTTCACCGAATTCACTAGCAAGAGTGAACTGTGTGGGTTTCATAGTTCAACTAAGAAGCCATGTTTGAGGTACATGTGCGTTAAATGGTGCTCTTAATGACCGTGTGAAGGTGGTTGATTTTAAAGCTGTGAAGTGGCGACTGAACTAGGCATTAGTTTAAGCTTTCATCTATGATTGTCCCTGTTGCTTAATATTTTTAACTTAAGTTTTTTTTTTTTTTTTAACGTACATTTCCTCCCTGGCTTCATCAATCTTTGAACAACCGAGATGGCAGTAAAGTTCGGTTTAACAGCTCTGTGTAGTGAACTTTTCCTCTCACCTCAGGAATCAGCATGGTGAGAAGAACATCTAGCCTACAATTCTCTCTCTTCCAAGCTGCTGATCGTTACAGTGAGTTCAAGGGCATGGCACACTAGCTGTTACTGCCATTTATTTCTTTATTGCTCTGTCAGGGTACTTGTACATACATTTTAACAAAACGCAAGGGGCTTACCTAAGTGTTGTATTTCGTTAAGTAACTGAATACAATGAATGGCTTTGTATTCTTTATAATCACTCAAACTGGTCAGTCTCAGGTCATTCAACTAAATAAAACCTATCAAATATTTTATAAGAGCTATCCCTGTCTAAATGACGAAGGGGTTGATGCTTATTGCAACCACAACCTTAGTGTAGAAGGGTGTTTTTTTTTTTTTTTTTTTTTTTTTTTTTTAAAAAGGACCACAGCTTTCTTTTAGCATCTCAGAACATTTTCTTAACTGTATATAATCTGTTTGCCATTTTCTTTTTATTTGCCCTCACCAAGGTCTTTTGGGAAGAAAAAACATTGGAACAATTTAAAAACTGAAGATGTTTAATACATTTTTTTTTTTTTGTCATGCTTTGTTGTTGATGCAGAAAGGGAAGTTGTTTCAGCTTTTGGTGTTATTTGAATGCTACAAATAAACTGATTCGACTCAAAATTGTTTTTTTTTTTTTTCTTTGTTTTTGTTCTGAAAATCAAGATGAATCGTAGTGCATGATACCCTGCAATGTCATCAAACCAAAACCCAAAGCCACCTAACTCGCCACAATTTTTTATTAATCTGATTCAACCAATTAAAGAAGTTTGTAGTAATGTACGAGGGATGCTTCTAGGTTATTTATCTGAGCTGCTTCAGATTTAATACTTTTTTTTTGCATCCTTATGCACAGTAGCTGCTTTTTTTTCTAAACATTGGCTGCATTTCTCTATTTGAGGTACTATAATTGGAGCTATCATCTGGCTGAATAATCAAGTTAAACTTGTCATTGTCCTGGTGCAACAATTGGAAAGCCATAGTCAAGTGTAGTTTTGATTTATAATATGCATCTGCTGCTTCTGTTGTTATATTGCTGCTATGGTATATGTCTATTCTATTTATATATCGCTCCCAGTCCTGCAACGGGGTAGGAATGGGAAGGAGGGTGCAAACAGGGGTAGTAGAGGACTAAGTTTTCTGTCTATTATTTGTAATTATACACTAAATGATTGATCCAGAGTGGCTAGCATTTGTATGAAAACACATTAAATTCCACATTTACTTACATAAACAATGGATTTGGTGTTTTAATATGGTTTAATAATTACTTTAAAAAAAAAAAGCGAAAATATTGCAATATTAAAAATAATGCACATCAGGTTAAAGAAAAATGACTGCAAGGATTTAAATTGCCCCTTTTAAATAAAATCTAATACTTCACTCCCTGTATTCCTAACTTTACACATCCATTTCTAACGTGTCTGTTATATTCTTCTTTTTTTTTGCACTTCTTGTAGGCTGTTATCAATTTCTCTGTTATTAAAATCGCCTGACAAAATGGAAGCGGAACTACGCCGATCTGGATGATGTTCGCGGGACCGCAATAAATGTTGCACCGCAGCGGAAACGGCTGGAGATGTTTGAATTGGATTTTATAACAAGGAACGGTTGTTCCCGAATACGAAATCTTTATCAATGACGTTGTTTATAAACCATCATGGCGCTTAGAGATAAACAGAAATATTTAAAAATGGCTCCTTCCGTGATGCGACTGCATTGATGACGTCGATGGTAGGTTAGAAGATGCGCCTGTTTGATGCCAGGTGCGTAGTATCGGTGCTTCTTTAGCAACTAGCTTTCTGTTAACGTCTCTTTAAGACCTATTTTCTTCGTTGAAAAATATCTCCGTTTTCATTCCAGACTGCTCGTTATGCCTTCTCTTAGACTGCTGTCAAGAAGCTGGTTCCATGTAAAAGAAAGCTGTGTGTGTCCTGGGCTATAACCGACATCTTCCCGAAGCTCCGAGGCTGTCCATCTTAGTGTCTCCCTAACGCCCGCAAATTATAATCCAATATCCCGGAAGTCGTGGAGGCAAGGTAGGGAAGGAGCGCGTGAAATAATGACAGTAGTAATAGTAGACATAGCAGCCTCACCCATTTTGTTTTTTGGTGTCACCTTTGTAAGATACATCAGTGAGAATGAAGCTCAAACTGAAGACTGTATTCCTGCTCTACTTCATGATCTCCCTTCTGGGCCTTATCTATGCCCTCATGCAGTTAGGTAAGACTGGTGTATCGCATTTTTTCTATGAGTCTCCAGTTAATCTTTTATGTGTTATTAAGTTTCAAGTAAACATCGGTTCTTGTTTCTCTGCCCAGGCCAGGGCTGTGACTGCCGAGAACATGACCGTGCTAAGGATCGAACCATCTTCCAGTTGAGAGAGGAGTTACATAAGCTGCAAGAACAAATCAGAAAAAAAGCCTCTAGGCAATCTAGTTTGCCTACAATTTATGTAATAACACCAACCTATGCAAGGTATGCATCTAGCTTTCGTTTTGTATGAACAATTTTTAAATTATCACTAAATACTCTGAAAAGGGTGGGTGGTGGCTCAATGGTATAAGGCTCTGGGTCAGTGATCAGAGGGTCGGTGGTTCAAGCCTCGAACCAGGCAAGCTACCATTATTGGGGCATTGAGCAAGACCCTTATCCTCAGTTACTCCAGGGGCGCCGCACATTCTGGCTGACCCTGTGCTCTGACCCCCAGCGTTCAAATTCATAAGCTGTGATATGTGGAATAAAAACATTTCACTGCATGTATGTGTGTGACAAATAAGATCTGAATTTGAAGGTGATCCAAGATTTAATTTGCGAGCAATCTCTTTGCTTCTTCTAGATTGGTGCAGAAGGCAGAGCTCACCCGCCTGTCTCACACTTTTCTGCATGTACCTCAGCTCCATTGGATCGTAGTGGAGGATTCTCCCAGCCCGACTCAGTTAGTGAGCAACTTTCTGGCTGGGTCTGGATTGACCTACACACACCTTCAGATGCTGACGCCTAAAGATCGCAAGCTGCAGGAAGGTGACCCTCACTGGCTGAAGCCTCGTGGAGCTGAGCAGAGGAATGAGGGTTTGCGTTGGCTCAGGGAGAAAGCTGCTGCTGATGGGGGGAAAACGTTAGATAATTCTGTAATCTATTTTGCTGATGATGACAACACATATAGCCTACAGCTTTTTGAAGAGGTGAGCAGATTGTGCCAAGATAAGAGCAGAAACTTTCAGCGAATCTTAGTGATAAAAAAAAAGTTAATCCGTAGTTGAACTTTTTTTTTAATCTTAGTTTTTAGATAATTATTCAGGATCATTGGTTTGAAGCACAACTTTATTTCTTTATCAGACATGTTAAATCACGACGGAGATTATTGTGTGGCGTCACCTATACGTTTGTTTACTTTTCCAACGGTTGGCAGATGTTCCTTTTAGTCTCCCTTAAATAATCCTTATACTAGTGATAGAATCGGAGAAATTGAAGGATATCAAAGCAGTCAACAGTGGTTAAGAGGGTTGGGGGAGGAAAAACGTTATGTCATTTCCAGAAGATGCTATTAGCTTCTTCTTGCAATAGAACATCTTTCGAGCAGTCACAAAGCAGACCTTTGACAGCTTTATGAGCTGTATGATCAACAATGAATTGGTTTATTTTCCACATCTACACCTAATTCTTTATGATTATAATTTGGAAAGTCATAAGACAAGAGACTGGACGAAAAGACGTTCTTGTTCTTTAAGATAGAAGGCAGCAGAGGTCAGTGAATGGAGACTGTAAGAAAAAAACAGACTTGACTAATTCAATTACAAACCAAGTTTATCAAATAGTGAGTTTATAACACTCCCCTGTTAATGAATTTTTTTTCCTCCTTCTGAAGTTCATTTTGTTTTGTTTTTTCAAATTGCAGGTGGAGCTGACCATCACTTTGACATCATTATCTTATTTTCTGTCTTGTTTTTATGACCTGGTCTGTCTTGTCTGTCTGTTAATCTTAGATGCGTTACACTAAGAAAGTTTCTGTTTGGCCAGTGGGTCTGGTGGGGGCTATGAAGTTTGAGCGGCCTGTGGTGGAGAATGGGAAAGTGGTTCGTTTCCACACTGGTTGGCGACCCAATCGTCCCTTTCCCATTGACATGGCTGGCTTTGCAGTCTCCTTGAAGCTGGTGTTTGCCAACCCCGAGGCTTGTTTTGATGGCAATGCAGAGATGGGCTACCTGGAAAGCAGCTTTCTGGAGAAACTGGTTGCCATGGAGGAGCTGGAACCTAAAGCCAACTTGTGCACTGAGGTATATTTTTTTCCCCCCGCGTTGCTGCATCCTAGCTGTAAATCTGTGGGCTGCAGGAGTAATGTATGTACATGCAATATGTGGTGATGTTCTGAATGACGTGTATTACTTTTGTTGTTGGTACATCGGCAACTATATAAAAACAATACAAAGATTTGGTGTATGTTTTGTTCTGTCTTAGGTGCTGGTGTGGCACACGCGCACTGAAAAGCCAAAGATGAAAAGGGAGGAGGCGCTTATAAAGCAGGGGTTAGGATCAGACCCCAATGTAGAGGTGTGAGCTCCAAAAACACTCGCCAAGGACACCCTAGTACATCCCAGTAGGGAAAAAAGAAGATTTGGCTTTCTTCAGTACGAGCCAGTATGCTGTCCAGGAATGTTGACACTGTATAAGTATAGTATATCTGTAATGTTATCATGACTGGGTGTTTGAATTTGTCTGCATGAATTAATTCACCATTATTTATCATCCATAGTGTTCTGTAGAACATAATGTCGATGTTGAGCGCTTCTGCCTGTAAATGTTTGCCTTGACAGTAATGTATTATTGCTATGATCCATGGGATTAGGATGAGTTCTCGTTAAATAGCTAAAGTAGCTTTTAAAAGTCATTAAAATAAAGGACATTTTACACACTTGCTGGTTTTATTCCAACCTTGGGTTGTGTGAATGTAGACTCTATGGTCTAAACTATGGGCTATGGGCTAAACTGCAAACAAGAGCATCAGACTTAATTGGAAGAATTGGAATTGTGCATCAGTGTCATTATGTTCACGAGAGTGTGTACAGTTTACTTGTTAGTACATTTCAACTACACCTCCTATACACAACGTGAAACTGTTACTACACACAGCAGTGGAAATGGGTCACTAGAACCGCAACTGTGCAGATGTTTTTTGGCAAAGCATTCTCAGTACCGCTGTGACATCAACTTTGGAATAAATACACTTATAGATGTAATAGCACTATTTAGCTGCCAGGTTTTTTGCTGAGTCTGTGCTTAGTGTAGCATCAGATTTATGTTTTTGCCTGGCAGGAGCAGAACATTTACATTTACAGCATTTGGCAGATGCCCGATTTATCCAAATGAGCTAATCTGAAAATCACAGGTTCCATTCCCAGCACCACAAAGCTGCCAATGCTGGAAATTAGACCCATGATCTTCAGATCAACACCTTCACCACTGAGCTACCACTTCTCCCACTTGAACCTCATGTGTTGTTTTTCTGTAGCCTCAATTTTTCAGGTTTATTTTTTTTAGGGATGCTTTTCTGCTCACCACTGTTGTAAAATTTGGATCGTAGCCTTCCTATCAGCTCAAATTAATATTTTATACAAATACTCATTCCCCCCCAATCAACAAGGTGTTTTCACCCACAGGACTGGTGTTCCATATTGTGTTTTTTCTGACTTCTGTATAAGCTCTAGAGACTAGCTGCCACATGATTGGCGATCAGCGGTTTCTGAAATACTCCAACCGACTGATCAGGAACCATCGATGCCACAGTGAAGCCCCAGAGCTCACACACTTGTAAATGATACTGGTTTTCATTGTGAACAGAAGCTGAAGCTCCTGACTTGTAGCTGGATGATTTTGCCACACGATTGGCTGATTGAATGAATCAACAAATAGGCTTTCTCATTAAAGTGACCAGTGAGTCTAATTGTAAGGAACATGCTTATAGGGCAAATTCCTACGCTGAGTCCTTTAGTGCTCTATATAATGACGGAAGGAAGATTCTTCTGTATGGTTGGTCTTTCAGCCATTAAAGTTTACAGCTCACAACGATGAAAGCTTCTTTAACAGTATATTTATTACCAAAGAAGAACATAAAGTTCAGACAACGTCATAGTTGATACATTATGACCTTGTGTGGTATGTGCTGGTGTTTGATGAGAATGGGCATGTTGCTAAGTGAGTAATAACTCCGTTGTCTACTGAGAGCACCGTCATCACACGCCTCACTTAATAACTCCTAACCACATCCCCTCCTAAAGTAATGCTTTCCTCATATTACAATACACAGGCACCGACATGCGCAGCTGCAAAACAGCTGCTATCATTCCGCACATGCACTGTGTGACTATCTTAGCCTACGCTGAGGAGACTCACAACTGCTGTGCTCCTGTCACGTGAGCTTACTCAGACCCTCTTAAAGGAGCATTAGTAAGGACTGACGTGTTACTGCCTTCCAACTCTTTATTTGTTAAACGACACACCTACTGTTTTCAGGGAAATGCTGCATTCCTTTTTTACTTCCTCTCCCGACTCTTGCTTATTAAAGTCAATGATTTTTAGAGTTATTGGGTTAGGGCGTGGATTGGCTTAAACTCTTTTTCCCCTATCTGAGTTGAGGTGTACTTTCTATGGCACTGATAACTAATAAGACCAACCAAGGACTTTATCTTTTCTAGGTGAAACTGTAATACATGAGCAAACGTGTGTGTTTGTGTGTGTGGTTTTGTGTTTTGCATATACAGTACGTAACTAGCTGTCTCTTTTGTTTTAGGAGTTAACACTAGTAGCAGTGCAGTAGATAGGCCTTTGTGGTCGAAACCTTGATTGTTGCAATGTGATCCCACCCTAAACCTGCCAACATCCCAAATAGTACTTAAACATTCATTAAATCCACGGCTTCTCTCTCTGTAGCAACAGAAGCCAGTTAACGCTCACTGGCTAACAAAAAGACACCCGGTACAAGGCAGTACATCCTAAAAACACTATACTGGGATTTAGGGATGACCGAAATGTATTGTACAATGTACTAGGTTGGTATTTCAGGTCCGCCTTGATGACGGTCCTCTCCCGAACTATGTCGGTTGTAAACGTGTGTACTGAAATCTCCAGTTCAGTAGATGTATTCTAAGCGTTTACGTTCAAGTTCGAGGTCAAAGTTTATTTGTCACGTGCGCATCATACATGCAGTGGAATACTTTGATGACTGACCAAACATTTGCTGTAAAAAGGATTGAGGGAGAGACAAAGTGTACAGTGGAGGTTTAAGTTGCATAGGAATAATATATACAGTAATTACGGTAATTACATGTACATACTATCATACACCTATATGTATCTATCTATATATATATATAGATAGATAGATAGATAGATAGATACATATACTGTAGATGTATCATAGTATGTACATGTAATTACCGTAATTAAGGTATATATTATTCCTATTATATATATATATTATATAATAATTGCTCATATGGTGCTCTGTAGCAATCCATTTTGTTAATTTATTGCTCTTCTTTCCTTTTCCACTAGTAGTAGATTTATTGCTATGTGAGGTGAGGACAGAATAATTTGTTTGCGTTGTGTGATTTATTATTTGATCCAATATCCGTGTGCTTATTGTTGTAAGAGTGTAGTGGAGTAATGTGTATGATTCCTATAGGTAGGTTGTGTATGCTTAGTGTACATAATGCTTACATATTGACAAACTAGAATAATGCCTAGAGCGAGGCCCATGGAGTGATTGAGCTTTTTTAGTGACGACAGGTTTAGGCAGAGTCTATGATGATAGTGTGTGTGTGTGTATGAGGTGTATTGAGGGAGTACTGAGTGCATACACATACACACACAGCCAGTCCAGGAGAGAACACCCAGCAGGTAAGATACTTGTCTCTCATTTTCTTACATTCTTGAAATAAATCGTGGTTTTACAAAAGCAGAAAAGAACTTTTAAGCCACTCATATATTTCCCTAGAAGTTTATGTATAACTTGTTAATGATCAATTATAATGCCTGTAGATCATGTGGGATTAACACAGACATTGTCATTCTTTCATATGCTGGGATATGCAGAATAAAAACATTTCACTGCATGTAAGTGTATGTGATAAATACGACCTGAAAATGAAAAAAACTATTTTCACTGTACGTACTTGGTAATGAAAGACCAGAAAGTGTTATAGCTTACCTCAGGATCAACAGTCAAGAGTTGGAAAAAGATTAATGGATATGTTGACTCTTTTTTTTTTTTTTTCCCTAGCAAACAGCTCGGACTATTTACTAAACATGTTCTACAAAATTACGTTTCATTTAAATGTGAACAAACAGCCACAACTCCTTAGACTTGACACATCAGTGCATTTTCAGCGACGTTTACAAGGAAACGAGTTAAAAAAGAATGGTCTGTGGTATTTAGACACATAACACACATGAAATGAGATGAAAGATGAAACGGTACAACGCTGGAGTTTTCCTGTAAGACGCGACATGTCTAGCGCATAATTGATCATCGAGATTTGTGATACCTACTTACATAATGCACATCGGTATGAACATATAATAATACCACACCTGTGTGATGTAATGTTTCAGTTACACACATCTTGGCACGGGTCACAGTTCCAGCACGACTTGGTACAGTCAAAGTCGAAGTGCACCTGTAGTTCTGTTATCTGTTAGGACACTGATATGATCACACAGATACATGTCTACCTCAAGCACACACACACACACGCAGGCCCTGAACTTTGCACATATCGATGAGGTGATCTGAACCTACGACAATAATAAGTACATACTGCACCGATAGCCTTCACAGCTCTACCAAACATTTACCAAAAATGAGTTCTTTCTGAGGTCATAGGCATTGTTTGAACGTCTCTCTTCCTTCTTACGTCTTCTCTTGCACTACAGATAAGCGACAACTTTAGTGACTTGGAAAAATCATGACGATCGGCAAAAGCTCCAAAAAGCAAAAGGCTCCTCGGTCTCCTCCTTTCCTAGACGTCTCCAGTGGATTCTACGGACGTTTAGATGAAGTAGAAATAGAGTGCAAGACCGAGGGGCGAATCACAGAGAAACCACCAGCGGCAGCAAAGCCTGTGGAGATCGAAATGAACAACGTAGAGCTCCCAGATGATCAGGAGCACTGCGCCAGTGATTTCAGCGAGGCCATGATGGAGGATGATGGGACCACCCTGCTGAAGGGAAAACCAAGCCGACTGAGCCGGCGCTGGAGCAGGAAAAGCCCCAGGAGGAACAAAGCTGATAAACCGTCCCTGAAGACGGACATCAAAAACACTAAGACTGAGGTGGCTCCGTCTGTTGAGCCGAACCTGGATGTGCATTTAGTAACTCCGGCTGAACCTGGATCAGGCAGCAGAGCTCCAGAACTTATTCACTTCTCTATAACAGAGGAAGCTGATGATCGGAAGCTCATTCCGGATGAAAAGGAGAAAGAAGGAGATGTGGAGGAGAAATCAGATGTAGAAAACATGAAGGTTGTTAAAAGGAACTCTTTAAGGAATTATCGCAAGGTGAGATTACAGATTATTACAAACTTAATTACTTCGACTTTTTTTTCTGAAGTGGTTTCTGGAAGTCAACAAAAGATATTTCTATTCATGATATAATGGAAATAATGCTTATGCGTATGATTAACCTAGTAGCACAGTAGCAAAGATTTTCAGTTATATACCTTTATGTCGGTATTTTTACCTGTAACATCAAGCCCATGCTCAAGCACAGATCATATATAAGTAAGTACAGATTTATATACTGCTTAACTTAGCAAGTTCAAGTTCAAAGTTTATTTGAACTTGAACTTG
>JAOUQX010000035.1:7463357-7477276 GCA_028566295.1 Liobagrus marginatus
TACCCGGTGTATAAGTCGACCCCCCCCATTTTGATATTAATATTTGGGTGTAGAAAGTCGACTTATACACCGGCATAGGTTGATCTTGGACACAAACCTTTATCGTTTCTCAGGAACTGTTCCTTATATTTACACCTTAAGAGTCATTTTCCTGAAAGAAGACGTTTGTATTAGTAACTCCAGATCAGGTCAAATCCTACAGTAATATGTTTTCTTGTAAGGCTAAGAGATGTACAAACACACACACAGATTTACATGTTTTATTTTGTCTTATTGTAGATTTGTTGGAGTAGAATAGCAAATTACTGTAATTACAAAACGATAAATATATTTACAGAGCAAAAATAATTAGGTCTTGCTATAGACGTGCGAGATAAGAACATCAAGAACTTTTCACCCTCTTGCGGGTATTAATATTCATTTTAATCTATTAACATATTCATCTAAACCTCGTCAGAGCAGTACTGGATTCACACACATTTGTGAGTAAACACGAATCAGCAGTTTTTATATTATGGATATCAGTTATCTAAAACGACTGAAATAAAAAACAGACAGTACAGAAAAGAGCATTTTGAAATTTTGGCAGTAATCATTATCGCTGGTATGTGTATATTTTTAATATTCATTAGAATATAAGTGAAAAAGGAATGCCTTGCCAAAATGTGAAAAGATTGTTGAAATCTTTATAAAGAAAGAAAAGAATTCAGTTAATGTGGAACGGTTGTTACCTGTTAGTGTGAATAGTGTTCTATCCTGATGGGTGAAGTCCTCTCTCTTTTACACTCTATTATAAGTAGTTCACGTCACACCTAGCAACATTTTCATATCACCTAGACACACCTACTGACATCTTTTTTTTTTTTAATAAACTACTTTGGCTTAATATTTCATAGCCTGGCAACCCAGCAAAGACTTTGACTAAGCTTGGCTAATATTTTAAAAAGGAGTCAACATGAATCCATATCATATTATAGGATTTCTATATAAACCACATGTAAGGCTATTAAGCATATTTGTAGACTTGTTGACTCTTTGCAAACATTCTTATATCGGCAGGCTCATTTTGTATATTGCTTTCTAGAAAGAATCATAATGAAGTTTAAAGCTTGAAATGGCATTTGAGAATAATTAAAACATATAAATAAATGACTGTATAATAGAACTGCCCTACTTCACATTTACACAACAAGGATCGTGTGCTAGTGTGCAGGACATCACACCTGAGAGGCTTTATGTCCATCCAGTCGAGTATCCTACACAGGATAAAAGCCGGGACAAACGCAGACCTTCACACTATGAACAATTTAGAGGAAACCGCTGCAGCACAAAACATCAACACCTCAAACCCCAGCGGTACTTCACTAGGCCAGACTTCATATCTGTTATATTGAACTATTACGCTGTATTTAATCCTGCTTTCTTTTCTCTACCCTGTGTTAAAGTCAGGTTAGGTAACAATGTACTGCTTATCTAGTCACCTGAAAACTAATTTTTTTCATTGGGGTGTACTTTTTTTTTTAATCACTATTGAATTTTTCAGTTAGTAGTACATCTGAAAAAAGAAAGAAAAAAAAGAAAAGTCAGCAGTCTACTAGAAGATTCCGTTGAATTGTTCACCACTATACACACACACACACACACCAAGAAATTATATAGCTACATTCCGCCATTCGATGGCAACGGTTTCAGTTTTTAGGAAAAGCAGCGTTTGGAATTCATTGGAAATCCCTGTAATGACGCACAAAATCAGCTGTTAATTTAATGTTTGATTCGAAAGATGATCACATACAGGAGGTGAGTGTGTAAAGCTTTACTGAATTAGTGATTTTGCTTCCTTAACAATAACTAAAGCCTAAACCACAGTGTTTTCTACGGGAAGTGCTGGTTACAATCATGTATTCATCTGAAATATACGATTTCTTGAAAGCTGGGTGGAAATGGGAGGTCTATTCCTAATGAACGTGTACATTTCAAATGATTCTGGTTAGGACTGAGATGAAAATGCCTTGTAAAATGACGGTTTTTATGCCGTCGCTCCAGTTGCTGTATCATCAGCTCCTTTTGAACAAGAACGTGAAGGGAAATGCTGTTATGCTAAAAACAAAACAGAAAGCCAGTGAAGAACCAGGAAGTAGCAGAGAATCAGTGAAAAGATGCAACATTGTTTTGTGAGCTGCTGTGGGTGTTCTCACCTAGCAAGTCTAGCAAGGACTCCGGGTTTTTCTCTCTCCGTAGAGTTAGAGTCCTGCTCAACAACTTAAAAGATGAATTCAAGGCATCACTATTACGTTCTTCATGTAGGAGTTAGAAAAATGAATGCAGGAATCTGACAAGAGTTCATGTGACGCTTTTGTATTCGTTACGTGACACACCATGAGGCCCTGGGGCACTTGATGGAAACTCCGCTGCATCAGCGTATTCCGAATCCTGAAAGACAAGAGCGGATGGGAAAAATGATAGATTGGCTCACAAGTTCGAGACTAATTCAGCATTTTCAGTTTTAGTAATGAACATATTGAGGCTTGTTATGAAACCTGAATTAGACGAATGTGTCAGGTTGTGTAATAACGCATGATTAAGCACGAGACACAGACAGATTTGTGCGGTAGATAAGCGATAAGCAGATCTCTCTCTTACATACACACCTCACTGCAACGAAACGTCTTTTCTGCACCTCCAGACAGGCTCGGTAACTCTCTAAGAGAGACAGAGATATAAACATCTATGTGCTCCTTGTATGAATATGACTCATTGAACTCTACTTTCCTTTTTCAGCACATTTTACATATAAATAAAAAAAAAGTGTGTGTGTGTGTGGGGAACATCTGCGATCACGTCTGCCTGAGGCCACACCAATTAGCTGAAAAAAAAACCCAGTGTATTTTGGACAGGGCAGGACACTGGATTGTCTAAACTGTGCTACACAGAACAGGCCTACAGGCTACAATTGCGCAACTGTGATTTAACAGGAACTGTCAAATCTCTCTCTGCTTGAAGATATGTTCTTTTAGAATGGGATATTTATGTAAAAGCTCAACAATTAAGATCAGCCTGTTAGATAAATGACAACATATAATATTAATGGTGCCGCTGTTATTTTATAACTACAGCCTCAAGGTAGTGGCCTAATATAACACACATATAACATGTGCCATATATCTGGATTGTATCCTAAAAAGATCGAATCACACATTTACTGTACAATGGTAGTAATGTGTCCCTGATTAGCCACACTGAAGTCCTACTGCTGAATCTCATGATCTTTTCTGTGCTGTGCAACCATGTGTTGTCCTTCTTTTTAGTCTTTTTTTTTTTTTTTTTTACATTTTTGTAGAGTCTTACAAAGTTTAGCACATCATATGACTCCTAATAAAATGACAAAACTGACAGAAACTTATTCAGAATTGTAAATATATTCAGATGTTTAAACAGTGTTCATGGATATGCCATCTCGACCGACTCAATATTTGCAAAACAGAACTGAAATGAACAGAAATGAATCATAGCAATAATTCAAATCTTAATGAACGGTAGGAAGAAAAGATTCACACGCTTCAGCTGACAATCAAAAAAGAGCTACACTTCCTCAACAATATACAAATAGACTTAAATAGTTCATTTGGTGAGGCCCGGTGAGGCACAGTGAGTGGCAGAGTGGTTTGCACGACTTCCTCAAAGCAAGAAGGTCATGGGAGCATGGGTTCGATTCCTGCCCAGGGCCTTTCTGTGTAGTGTATGTGCGCATGTTCTTGGGATAGAACAGTGGCCCCTGCAACCTTGAACACGATAAGGTGGTAGACAATGACTGACTATATAGTACATTCATTCATACATACATTATCTAGCGCTTACCCTGTTCAGGGGGCGCTGCAGTCTATCCCAGCTAACTTACATGAGGCGGGGTACAGCCTAGGTGATTGGCAGTTAATTGCTGAGCTAACACTTAGAGACAGACAACCATTCACTCCTATGGACAATTTAGAGTAGCCAATTGTCTATGCAACCTATGCCCAATCGCATCTCTCTACACAGAAACAGCCTGGGTAGGAATCGAACATCTCTGTCACTCTGAATAGTCACTTAAATAATTGCAATGAAAAAACAATATACAGTACGTGTTGACCATGTGTTAGAACACCTACTGGTTACACTGATGTGCGTCCTCTTTGTCATGGTGGTCTAAGCTCAGAGGGCCCTCTTGTGGTTCCTCTATTTTTCTGGCCATATTTTCATTAGCTGAGAATTGGGCACACAAAGTAGAAAACTGTGGAATGCCCGATGTAGAGGCCGTGTCCTGTGCAGGAAAGCACAAGTCTAAACATGACATTGCAATCACTAAAGAGCATACAGAACGAAATGTGACTATAAGTGAAACAATTTCACAATCTTTGTGAGAGTTCGCTTTTTATGATTCTTTAATTTGCATACATGCATCTTAGTATCAGTATACTTGCTTCAAATTCGTAATATAAATTCAAATCAGGTGGTGAAAAGCTACTTCCTGAAGAGACCCATTTGTTTGCAGGGTTCACTAGAGGACAAAAAAACAGATACAGGACTAATCACCAGCTAATCATGTCATTTAGGAATTTGTTTTTATACACTCCTAAGTGCATTCACCTGTGTGTGAAGGGATGGACTCATTGGTCTCCACATACAACGTGATGAGGAAGGGGTAAGCAAATAATTTGTTGTCTCCTTTCCAGAATCTCAACTCTGACACACGCTCCCACTTACTTTTATCTGCAGGCAGAATATTGAATCATCCTAAACAAGACTTTGCAGCTACTTTAGGTTAAGGATAATGTTTAATAACTTTTAATAATCGTTTAATAATCAATGGCAGGCTATTCAATGTACTGTGTTTTACTCTGTAGACCTTCATTAACTATACAGTATAAAGTATTTGGATGCCTTTATGTTTAACATAACCATATAGAATATAGCATACAGGGAAAGATTTTAAAATGCTCTGTGGTAAACGGATGAAGATTGTCCAGACTCATGAGTATAACTCGTACAGCATTCTGTAAAACAGAATAGTAATAATAATAATAATAATAATAAAGGCTTTGCCATATAGCTATGATAGTTCAGATAGTTCATGTAATGTGAGTTCTCTTTGTTACCTCAAGCTCCTCATTGACAAACTCACTGTTTAACATTTCTTCATCACTACAAAACACCCAAAACAAGCAACTGGAGTTAATATACTAACAGAGGGTCAGTTGACTTTTTTTTTCTAAACTCTACCATAGACTACAAAGAAACTGATATTCAGTTTTACAATGCAAATATGATCCATCAACAGTGAAACAGTGGTTCATGTCGGTGTTGAGTTTCACGTCTTTCCCATGATTTCCACGTACCTGATAACCCAGGATAACAGGGTTATTTAAAAAAAAAAAAAACTGTAATAGACATGATTGTATGGCAGTTTAAACAGCCTAATCATTCATTTCTACGAGTTAATAGTTGAATGTGTAGAACAAGCAACATTATTTATTTACATTACTTAGCAGACACCCTTATCTAGAACAACTCACATTTATGATCACACTGAGCAGTTGAGGATTAAGGGCCTTGCTCAGGGGCCCAGCAGTAGTAGTTTGGTGGGGGTGGGAATCGAACCCTGTTCTTCAAATCAGCAGCCCAACACCTTAACCACCAAGCTACCACTTCCCTTATTCGTGTTTGAATGTATAAGGTCTTGGTCTTGCCTGATTTTACTTCCTCTTCTTATCTTGAACTTGTAGACATGCTGGCCAACCTGAAAGAATCTGGTTTCAGGTATAGGGAATGAGAAAGCCTGGATTGGCATGATGTTAGCTTACTTCAGCAGAAGAGACTGACATGCTGACAGAAGGAAATGCACGTTATGGTTAATAGAAGTAACAGGTTATTGATAATAAGAAACTTTTTCTTTGATATTTCTGTCATGTCTTTAGGATAGTCCTTCTAGAACTTTATATCCTTTGCACGGTCTGTATGTAGTCTTGTAGTTTTCTCAGAGTAACAATGATTTCGGTTGAAATTAGCTTACATGCTCATTAATACACATTTATTCCAAAAATAAATTAGCAATAACTTAATATAAACTCGTATTGGTTTTATATAACATTAACAGAGAATGAGTCTCTTTTAAAGACATATATATACCGCTAGATACACCGCTAAATTCTCACAAGAAAATCTTCTAACTACAGCTACGAGTTAACGCGGCCTCTCCTGAGCTGTTCTGATTGGACGGTACTGTGTCCAATGGGTCGCGTCCATATTATCACGTGATTGAGGTAAGACACATGGCTAAAGAGTACGGAAGAAAACATTCTTTTTCTTCTTCTTATAATAATAATATTAATAATAAGAAGAAGGACTTCTCATTATTAGGTATTTTGTTTCAAAATTTAGAGATTTTTTTCGTCGATTTAATTCACGTCAGACTCCATTATATTTTACACATATGGGAATGAACTTATGCTAATGGCGCGTTCTGCTTTGGTAACGAGTAGTACATATTATGGGATGCTGGTGCAGGTGGTCTAGTAATTAGTGCAGCTTTTGGACAGCATTGTGTAGAATGTCTAGCATATTGTGAAACGGAACTGTTTCTGAAATGAGATGGAATGTTCTGCAACAGAGCAACGTGAAAATTATTGAAATGTTTTGCCAATTATTGATTAATGAATTAATACATTTCCACTCACTGTTTTATTAGGATATGATTTGTTAATTCCATCTAAACGAGTAATTACGGTACACATCTCGATTGTTTTAGGCCTGTTGCTAGAGGCCGCGTGCCATGGCGTCAAATGCTGTTTGTTCAGTTAGGCAAATTTTGCTATGACTTATCATTGCTAGGCTATATCAGAAACAACGCCGAAAACTGTTGTTCAAATGTGATTAAAAGTATTGCTGTGCTGAAGATTTGTACATTAGTGAAATTGGGGAATGAATTTCATTGGCATGAAACATAAAATATACAATTCATAAAATATCCATATTTATTGACATTTGCTGCATTTCTCTCTTTCAAGAAACGTACAATTCATTTATTTATTAGGTGTTCTATTTATTTCTGGTTACGCCTTATTTGTGCCATTCCCTGCAACGAGCTTAGTCAAACACATACAGCATAATACGGAATGACATTATACTTATAGACAAGTATAATAGAAACATTTATTTTCACTTACTGTACAGCTTTCATTAATAACCTTCTGATAAATTTAAGTGAGATCTAACTTTCATGTGCAGATATTATAATACACATTTGATGTGGTATCTGATTTCTTTAATCCTGTGTTTTTCTGTGCTTAATAGCCTTGGTTCACAATGACTGGCTGCATGCCTTGCGTCCAGCTGAACACTGGAGCAGAGATGCCACTGTTGGGTTTGGGCACATTCCGTTTGCAAGGCCCTGAGGAAACGTATCTGGCTGTGGATGCTGCTTTAACCGCAGGTTACAGAGCTTTCGATACAGCAGCAGTGTACCGTAATGAGGCAGACATTGGACGCGCCCTTTGTGCCTTGTTGCCCAAACATGGGCTATCCAGAGCTGATGTGTTCATAACGTCTAAACTAAGTCCCAGGGACCAGGGTTCCAAAGCAAGGGATGGCTGTTTGAGAAGCTTGGAGCAACTAGCTTTAGATTATATTGACCTGTTTCTTATTCACTGGCCGGGTACACAGGGGTTGGACATAACGGATAAACGAAACCCTGACAATCGAACTCAAAGTTGGGCAACTTTAGAGGCGTTCCATGCAGAAGGAAAGTTCCGTGCCATCGGAGTGTCGAACTACACAGTGAAGCACATGCAGGAGCTGCTGAAGAGCTGCAGAGTCGTTCCAGCTGTTCTCCAGGTGGAGTTCCACCCCAGGTTGGCTCAGAAAGAGCTAAGGGAATTCTGTGAAAGAAATGGCGTGTGTTTCCAAGCGTACTCCTCTTTGGGGACAAGCATCCTATTGTCCGATCCTCTGGTTCAAAAGATGGCAGAAAGTTATGGAAAAACTCCGGCTCAGGTGCTTCTCAGGTGGGCTGTACAGCAAAACATACCCGTGTTGCCAAAATCACGCCAGCCTGATCGGGTGCAGGAGAATGGATGCCTGTTTGACTTTGAGCTCAGTGACAGTGACATGGAAAAGCTTTCTGTAATGGACTGTAGTGAGAAGTTCTGCTGGGACCCTTCACTGGTACTGTAGACAAACTCAAGTGTCAAATCTTGAGCTTGAAATCTTGGAAGTTTAGTCAGACTTCCATATGCTGGTTAAGGTTTAGTCCACTGGTGGCTGATTGAAATATTACTTTGAGTTATTTGTGAAATTAAGTATGATGATGATGTCAGGCTCTCATTGAACATTAAAAATAAAAGTTATTAGTTTCCTTCAATACAGTTGTAAAAATATTTAAACTGCTTGAATTATTTTATGAAGTTGAGCCACTGAGTATCTGAGCACTGAGTAAGTGGAAATTTAATTTGAATTTGATGGGTAATGAGTCATTTTCATTATACAAATGTTATTGGATCAAACAAGTTCTTTTTGCAGTGAGAATATGGTGCATATATATGGCGTATCTTTCAAGATTTAGAATTAAAGTGCTATATGTCTTAAGAAGTGCATTTAACTGAATGTACAGGACGATTTAAAAAAAAAAAGTTCATACTACAAAAGTTGAAAGCAAGCATGTAAACTTGAATTGTGCTTGTCTCATACCTAGGGGGTTGAGCGTTTGTTGCTTGCTTCAAACGGTGTGAGTGGAGTTGTGGTGTTTCCTCATGGTACTATGTACTTTTTTCCGAGTTTTATTGGTATTTTTAAATCGTCCATATCGTGTGTGCTCTGTGATGGATTGGCACCCCATCAAGGTCTTGTGCCCAAAGTCCACTGGGATAGATGCCAGGTTTCCCCTTGACCCTGTATAGGATAAGTGGTGCAGTAACTGTATGAACGTAGAACCTTTAAATTGGTTCAGTGCAAATAAATACTATTAAAGGACAAAAAACTTGCAGTGGTTTCTTTAATAAAATCACATGTGTATTTCACATTGTAGTTGTAAAATATAGTATTTAATAACTATAAAATCAAACATTACAAGAAATTTTGTTCTTATATTTTCAAGGGATATCAATGAAAATAAGGCCCGTTACTGTCTCCTCCAACCTTTAACATTCCTAATGCCCGTTATTGCTCTCAGATAGATATAGCAGGTGTATTAACATACACAAGACTGTCCAAAGTCCTTTTTACCCACCTGACACAACCCTACACAGATAACATATGCACTTTGTATGCTGTTTGTGTTATTGTACAAATTAATCACCTGTTCAATCATGCTTAGTTGCATTCATTTACATGTTTCATGTAAGGCTGTATCAGCCAAAGAGAATAATAAAAATAACAGTTGAAAGACATTATCGTTATTGTTTTGTGTAGATTTCATTATCCCATACCATTTAAAAAAACAAGAAAGTTTTACAGCCCTAACAGATGGCAGTGACTTCATTTGTCTTCATGCTCCACACATGCTGAACTAACAGCTCGTTCTCACACATCATCTTGCATTGTTTCCGCACAGTACTGGATCTCAGTGTTTATCTGTAGTAGTAAACATCACTCAATGTTGTAGACTGTGATTAGTCTAGGGTCCCTTTATCCTCCAGCGTCGGAGTAAAGTTTTGAATTATACATGAAGACAGCGCATCAGTCCTTAAATTCTGGGTTCTGACAGCTTCCTGTTTATGTTAGATGTGGCATAACCAGTACATACTCTCTTGCCGTGTGGTCTACACATGAGTCACTCTGCAGGACGGGCGTTCTGTGCTGTAAGACTGCTCATGGTCTCAGTGTCTGACTCTTGGTGGCTCCAAAGGAAGTTGAACCAGCTGGAAGACGTGCGCATCTGACGGGGTGTACCTGCGCTACTCACCCTTTTCATCTGCCACAGAAGTAAGGAATTTAATGAGAAAAGAGAGATTTGTGTAACAGAAATGAACACATTAACTTTAGTTTGCTAATTATATTTAGACACAGGTTTTCAAAGTAGAAAGTTATTTTAAGATGTAGAATTGGAGAAATTTGTTTTTTTTCCTTCACATGCACACTGATGCCATGAAGCTAATGTTAATAAGTCAAAGCAATCTTAGGACTACAAGTTTAGCAATCAACAAACCACTTGCCTAGAAAGTGAAAACAAAAACGGCACCGTCCTGAAGCTGTTAAATCCCTAATAGCCCTTGCCTGATACTTCTGACTGACAATTAATTCTGGAAATGTACAAAATTATGTAGGCTGGATTTAAATTTGAATTATGTGATAGAGGCAATTTGGATAACAAATTTGCTAGCTTCATTTGTTGATTTATATTAAAGCCGGCTTTATGTAATTAAACAGTGCGAACCCACTGTATTTTATGCACCAAACAACACGTGGGATAAGTTAACTGGTTACTAGAATCTTTCCTGCCTTGTTAAGCCACATGCTCAGTCCTGTACAAGAGTAAAGATATTATGTACACAAAAACATGTCTTAGCTGATAAACTTTGGCAACGGGAAAAAGATGTGTACTTGTAAATATTTCTATATTATTTGTAATATTTCTGCCAGCTGCTTAAAACCCTTTCATTGATTTTCGGCTGTTTTCTTGGAGCTGCGAGGTTATATATTTTTTACCCCTTTGTCGAATAAGGTGTCAAACTCATCACTCATCCTCCTCAGCTCTCGGCCATATTTCTTGGCTGCCCATAAAACCGGAGGTGCAGAACGGGACCGGGGCCGGAAAGGATCTCCATCTCCAACTGCAGCGCCGAATTTGCCATCAGTAGCTTCCTGGAAGTCCTCTTCATTTATAGAGAAATTTCTAGACCGTGCCATTTGCTCTCCTACATCAGTATAACAGAGACAATGTTGCACATACATGTCAGTGTTGGTGAATGGAAATTTTTCATCTCTAATTAGTTTTATTTACTCAGAAAAGTAAATGACATTTGTATCTAGGGCTCTTAGGGCTTTGTGTTTGTGTATCCGGGATACAGATTATATATGACATGGGTGAATTCTTATGTATATTTCCCACAGGCACAGACCTAGAGACCGACTCACCTCGGGATGTCTGGGGAACAGAGGCTTTGGCTCCCTTGTTGGCCCTTATGTTCTGTGTGGCTTCTTGATCATCTGATGTGTCAGACTCGTCGGATAGCGTGCATATTTTAGCCATTGTGTGATCTAAAACAATAGGAAGAGCAGACAGGATCAGACTTTCAACCTTTGTAACAGACAGGTACAAATCAGTGTGTTCATTGTGTGCCAGGTGTTTATAAGAGAAATGGTAAAAGAAAAAAATAGTAAACGCTTGCCATGCTCAAGGCTACTTTAACAGTTGTTTTACAAATCAGAAATAGACATGACTGAAGGAATTTAAACAACTTGGGACAGCTGAGGAAGGACTTCCGTACAAGAGATTTTTTCCCCTCCAGTGGAGCACACTGTTGTGTGTCTAAAAGCTAAGCATTGTTAATGTACAGAGTGCTCTGTGATGGATTGGCTTGTTTCTCCCTAACATCCAGTGCTTAGTAAAGATAAATGAAGGAAGAACATGTTTTATACTGTTCTTGTTTCAAGAGTGTATTCAAGAGATCATCCACTGACTGCAGTTAGCTGAAATAAAGCTACACTCAATTCTCCAGTTTTCCCACCATGCGACTAAAGACTCCTGTTCTCTGTCCTAAGTTAACATCAATTTAATGACACTTTAACTATATATTTAATCATGTATTGTAGTCTCAAATTTTACCCTCTACAAACGGGTCAACATCAGTTGTGCTTATTGTGGCAAAGAAATAGTCCAGTTGGTTTATTAAAATGGTTTATCAAAGTTTAAAGGGTTTATTAAATTATTTTTTATGTTAACTCTACTATTAAATAGGTGGGTGGAAGAAATAGTAAAGATTTTACAGAAGAAAAGCTTTAATAAACAAAATGGATTATTTCAATAAAATATGTAAGTCCCTTTCTTCATTAATATGTCATGACTTAAGTCCTTAGGGAGCGGTGAATGGTGTGGCTTACAGTTGTACTGCTTTGTCTATATGGGTTTTTGTGTTGTTGTTTACATACAGTTAATATATGTATTTTTAGCTCTTTTTATAGTTTCACAGCTTTAGTGTACATGAGAGATACATACTAATGACTGGGATTTTCAGATTGCACTGAAAAACATATATACTCCAGAGTATAAAAAAGTGATACTAATAACTAAACAGTATGGATACCATGTGTATTAATATTCTGTATAGTACCGTCTAGTAAACGTAAATAAATGGAGGTCATTCTGGTTAGGAATAAGATAGCTGTATCTAACAGCAGGAGACTCGGCAGCCGTCTCCATATTTGTGTTCCTAACACACACCACTGTGCCACTCGACGCCTGTTTTTCTTTACACACACACACACACACACACACAGTAAATTCATTACGTTGGGAACGCGATTCGGTTTAAAATTGTTACGTTAGTTTCAATAAAACAGATATTTGTTTAGCTCAGTCTGTCTAATAGTTAGTTACCTGTTCTGTTAATTTACTATCGTAACTTACTCTAACCGAAAATACTTCCGCCTTTTAAATACCGAAGCAAACACTGCCTGTTTCTTGTTTAATAATGTAGTTTTCGTTTTACCACAAAAGATTAACGCTAGTTATACGCAAACTGGTCACTGGTGTTAAAGAAATTAAAGGCACGCAGAATTGGTTAACTGCAGGCTTTGTGGGTGGCGGGTGAAAATGTGTATACTTAGCTCGGTTAGCTAACTAGTAGGTTATTGTTTCTTCTTACTCTTTCGAACATGTTTATATTAAGTAAATAACTTGTCGCACTTCGCTCATCGTACGGTTTCGGTGAACTGAGCGTTTCTTACCGGATAATGGCGCTGGAGCCCGGCCGCAGAAACCCGCCTCGTTACCAGCTAACCTGAAACTTGTATTTGGATCTGTGCGAGGTTGCCAGATCTATAACACCATTTCTACACTACCGGAAAAGATCTCAGTATTAACAGATAGGAAAAACAGACAATTGCTATCCAGATATGTTTCCATTCCTATCTATATCTATCAAATGTACTACGATATATTGCAATGTTTGAAATGAATTTATTTAAAATAAAACATTAATGAAAGAAATAGATATATTATTATTTTAGCATATTGTTAAAAGCTGACATTCCTAATAAAGGTTTCACTCACTTTTATACTGTTACGATATACAGATATAAAATGAGTTGAAATGTAATACTTCTTGTATGTTTGATATGTTATTAAAATATAGTAATAATAAAATAAACAAGTGTACCTCAGGAGCGAAGATTACTTGGCAACACTAAACACCAGCGTGGTGATGCACTCCCATAAAGAAAGCAGGCGCTGGACACACATTTAACTTAATTTCTTTATTTTATTTTGTTTGAATGTAATAAATTTAGCTGGTGCCTGATGAGGACCAAATACACGTCTTTGCATGTTAATTTCCGTTTTATATGAATCTTATAAATGCTTATGTTATTTTTAAAAATAAAAGAATGTAAATTTATGTAACTTATAGTGTATAGAATCTATAATGTTTCGGTTTAACTAAACCCTAAAGATAAGGATTTAGTTTAAGATTTTTATACACTAGATGTCACTACTGTTCAAAGTAGCACTGCTGAAATACTTTTCTCTTAACATTAGTCTCAATTTGCAACTGACCTCTACTACTGATGCAGCTCATTTAAATATCTAAATGTATTGAATGATATCCATTAAAATATAATAAAAAAATATAACATGTACTCTTCATCTACAATGAAGAGTAAAGTTAAAGTTGAGTTTATTGGTCACATGCACATCATACAGTGAAATTCTTTGATTCCGCATATCCCAGCAT
>JAOUQX010000035.1:7482253-7492852 GCA_028566295.1 Liobagrus marginatus
TTTCTTATTTAAAAACATTTAACATTTATTGCGGTGTTTTTTGGGTGTCCGGAACGGATTAACGGCATTTCAATTCAGTGTAATGGTGAAAATGGATTTGACATAAGAGTGATTTCAGTTAAGAGCCACGTCACTGAACGGATTAAACTCGTAAGTCGAGGCCTCACTGTAATGGAAAGGGTAATGTGTGAAGTGTCCAATTTAACATGAAGTTCTACCACACCACCATATTGCTGTTCTCTCTTCATTGGTTTTTAGTAGCTTCACACATCACATTTAAAACACTGATGCTTGCGTGCAAAAATGCGTCAGCACCCTTTCACTTCAAAGCTGCTCTCACTCCATCCATCGGAATACTATATAGGTTTGCCTTCTATGACTAGCATCTGTTCTAGCACCAAGATAATGGAATGAACTTTACATTGTTGTCAGAATAACAGTTACTGGATATCTTTGAATGACTACACTAGATAAAAAAGATCTCTTGTTGCTTCTTTTTACTATTACTATTGTAATCGTACGCCAAGTTATGTAATACATATTTTTCCTACTGAATGGGAGTCTATGGCAGCGTCCATTTTTTCTAAGTCAAAAGTTATGAAATTTGGCATGCCAAAAGAATGCTTCATTTGATCATTTGATATGATGCCACGCCGACTTCTTTGATCTACTTCTTCTTCTGATCACCATAAACCTTTATTCAGATCAAGTAATACTATAGATTTTGTCATTGTTATGTATTTATATACTTGTTACAGTTGCACAGTAATTATGTAATGTAACTATTGTAACAGAGATATATAAAAATATTTAATACATTACATTATATTTAAATGTTTCATTCATTAACCTACAACCTGGCGTCCACGTACGTGGACATAAAATGCAGGCAAAACCAAAGCTCCGGTCTTAGGGGGTTATTCAGTGCACATTTTAATATGTCTTTAAAATTGGGTTTCGGTAGAACACTATGCATATCAGGATACTTCATATAAGACAAACGTAAATACAAACAAAGATCGTACCGTGAGATCGGCCAAGTTGATTGAAATTGGAATCCAGTCTAGCTCAAATCTACTACTATATTTCGGGCTTTGGAAATGACCCTATTATACAAAAGCCACTCAGCTATAGGAAATGTTTACTGATGAAACGCACCGGTTTTGTGGCCAGAGCTGTAAATGCTGAACAGCAGGGACTGCAACACGTTACTTAAGGCCACAGTGAGGAATTTCAGCGATTGCATCACGCTGATAAAAGATCCTGCCTCTTTGCAGACACCCACAAAAAAAACAAACAAAACAAAATATTAACAAAAGAAGCGATAAAAATAATAGCTCAGCGCTTAAGGTTTAATGGTTGGACGTTCGCGGGTTTAAAGCCAAGTACCACCAAGCTGCCACTGCTGGGCCGCTGAGCAAAGCTCTTAACTCTCAAGTGCTCACTTGGAGGAAACAAAATGCTTGAAATATAAATATAAGAACAAAAAAAAAAAAAACCCCTCTGAATAACAAGTTGAGCTGAAAAGAGTGAAATGAATCCTGATCATGTTTTGTCTTCTAGTTGAGTGTATTATATTATGTGTTTAATAATCTTGCGGCCATCTGTAAAGTGTACTTCAATTATGAACGAGTAGCTTTATACAAAGTCATTGCTCGATTCTTATTCATCACTCTGTAGGAGTATAATTATGGAAAAAGGTGTTCAAGAACTGGGATCATAATATCTTGTGCTTATTGCGTATTTCTTAGCACTGCCATGAATTTGTGTGCGAGTTGCTCTGTTTGTTATTGAAAGGCCAGATTCAGCTGGACTCTGCAGCTGTGGGCATTAAAGCACCACATACTCAGCAGGAATGGAAATGAGGCTCTTCATAGCTCTCTACTGAGTTCAAACCACCTCTCTTCTGCCGTTCAGCTTCGATACGACTACCCCCCACCCCCCACCCATGCTAAAAGTGGGATCTTTTAGCATGGACCTTTTGTGTTTTTTGTTTTTTTGAAAAGATTTATTTTCAGACTGTTATGCCTTTATGTGATCGGACAGAGTGAAATGAAGTAGGGGAGAGAGAGTGGGGAAGGGATCGGGAAATGACCACGGGCCGGATTCGAACCCGGTCGCCCGCATTAAGATGATCATTTCATTAAATGTAGAAATGAGCTAATAGAGTTTAATAAATAGAGTTTGCTCAGGCTCCAAACCAGAGCAGAATACAGAAACATGATGTAAACTGGTGATGACCCACAAGCTAAATGCAAAATGCCCCCTATCGTGATATGCTGTTGACTTTTAAAGCCCACTTTAATATTACCACGGATTTACTTTATCGTTGCCGCCAAAGAAACAAAACGTACGTAGTAAACGCTGGATGGCTCTAAGCACCCTGTCCAAATGACCTTTATCACTAAATTCAGACCCAAGTGTGTTACGTTCATTTATTCGTAAAGTAACTAGCCCGGAGAAATTGCGTGCAAGTTTAAGTTGAGACATTATGCGCCGTGTTGGTAGAAATGTATAAAATTGGGCATCGTGGCAAACATCTGGTCTAACAAAATGGATTAGTCTGAATTTTCCAAGCTAATGAATGAAGCATTCCGGTCAAGCCCAGCGATATCATATGTTTCTGTTTGGATCTGTTTGTATTTCCCAGGCTGCAGAAAGGCTGTGTATGCATTTAGAAGCCAATTCATTCTTTGTCTTTAACTCTGTTAAATTATTAATTTAATTATTATTAATCCGAGTCTGAGCGGTCTCTGTGAAACATTTAGGCACACTCAACCGTAAAGCAGAAGCAAAAAGAAAATAGGAGAACTGAACACAATTTAAGTTTCTTCTCTTGCAGTAGTATAATAAATAAATAAATGCAAAAGAATAGTAGTAATTATGCCATTTTCAAAATGTTAGAATATGCATAACTTCATATTTTAACTAATTGCAAAGGCAAACTACTCGAAGCTTGCTAATTGATTTACAATTGGCGTAACTCATTCTATGAACTAATTGCTCACGCTGAAACAATCGCAGATGAATCGAGTCATTGTTCTAATAATCGGCGATGAGAAAACATCGACTCTAGCCTGGAATCTTGCATGAAGTGTGAAGTGAAAAGACCTCGGTGTTATCATTAGCTCCTGCCATGAGCTCAAGTCACTTATTTAGCTTGCAACATTCTTCAGTTTGGAAACGTTGCCAAAGTTAGGCGTTACCTCACACTCCAGCACGCTCTGGAGTTAACCCCTGATTTTAAACTAATGTGAAATAACTCGTTCCTCCAGCTCACACCTCATGTCCATGTTGGAGCCACGAAAGTGTAGGACAATCTAACTGAATACATCTGTGACAAGCTTCCAACAAAACTTACAGTAACGTCCAAAAGAGCAGTTTTTAAATAACATATGCAGATCATACATGACCCCAACGTTCCATTCTGCTATTGTTTCCTATAACATGTCTATTAACCAATCAACAAACACCTTTATCCCTAACCCAATCCAGAATGTCCCGAAGAGGAAAACCAAAAAAGGATTAATAAAATAAACTATTTTGTGAGTACTAACAAACTAACTAGAGTTTGATGTTCTCTGTTTTGCTTTAAAACAAAAACAACGTAGCTTAAGGACAATGGCGCTCCATAAAACACAGCTACAGGAGACTACATCCATAAAGTGTAATGTGTGCAAAATACATGCATTTAACAATTTACAAGTACTGTTTAGTGCTTAAAGTAAGTGGACGTTTGGACGCCACTGTGTCAAAACGTTGTAATTTGGACATGAAAAAAGTATAAAAGTCTTCTTGACATTTCTTGTTGTTTAGATTTATTTTGGATTGTAATATCCTTACATAAGGTTTTGTTCATCTCTGATGTATTTTTTTGTTCCCTGTGTATTTATTATTACGCTTCTGTTTTTCACTTTACCTACATTTTTTGGGACTGCGTTAAACTTCCCTTCAAAGTATGAAAGTTATTCCATACATCATGAATGATTGGATGGTTTGACTGCTGTGTTTCTGTTCACTCTGCTTAGTTAGCAGAAACGATGTGGAACGGCGTACACGCTTGGCTGTCAGTCTGATCCTTTGTTAAAGCTTTAAAATGGATACATCGCATCCTGCAGTGTGGTAGCACTTGATACGTAGCGTAAAATGTTCCCCTGAATTCAGCTTGAACCATCAGCCCAAAGGATTTGTAAGAAGATGGAAAGCTACAGTGGAGTTGAATGGATAATTTACCCGAGATCGATTTATTGCGCCGGTTTAGTTTGATTAAGGATGTTTTTAAGGGCAGCTACTGACATTTGAATAGCAATAAGGCTAATTTAGCCATAGACTGCAGACACAGAAGATATTCAGTTCCAATTTTTATAAGCAGCTTTCTTCATGATGTCTGAAACCGAATGAAATGAACTAAACAGCTGCATCCTCACATTATTTAAATAATCGCGGGGGTGCTGGAGTCTAGCCCAGCTAACTTTGGGCTTGAGGTAGGGTATACCCTGGACAATCGGCAGTTAATTGCAGAGCCTAATAAATATTATAAATAAATAAAAACAGAATGTGTCATTAAAAATAAAAAAAGCACTTTTACTATGTCTTTTTTCCCAATTACTTTGTCCCCAGGAAGTGTGTGCGTGTGTGAAATCACATGAGCTTGCACACATCGTTTTCCTAGATTCAAGAGTTCAAGGATTCAAGAAGCTTATTGTCGTTCCATCATATACAGCTGTTGCAATAGACAATGGAACGAAACAAGGTTTCTCCAGGACCATGATGCTACACATAGTCACACAAAACAGAACAACACACAGTCACATAACACAACAGGACAACAAAGAGCTACGCACAAACATTAATCATTTTTTATATTATATATTAACATCCATTCCCGAGAGAAAGGCATTACCTTATGGGGCTGATGGTGGTGGACCTACATAAATTGATACACACAGGAGGTTAAAAGCATAATAAAGCACATGACCTTTCTTATCCCTTAATCTGATTAAGACTTGGGACCTGCACAGGAGTCACATAATTAGCTCGATATATAACTTTTAGTATTATTATTATTATTTTTTAGAGATCTGTTTTAATAAAGGGTGGCAATAAAATTGTAATGAACTGTTGAAATGATGATAAATGGATTTGGAACAGTTTGGTGAACTTTAATCTGAGTACACAAGAAACGCACAACTGTCTCTTTTGAAATACATTTTTGGAATGATGAAAATCCGGACATGATCGATGAACGTGAGACAGGAAGGAACATTTGATCGACTACTTTTTATCATCTATATTTTAGCATCTGCATCCTACTGAGTAGATAAATGACTGGAATACTATTTCTGCTATTTGTACTTGTGAGTAAAGGAACCTGGAGGGCTTTGTGTGGAGATTTGGTTCCTTCCTGTCTTGCTGGACTATTTACTGCATCATCTTTAACTCTGAGTCCAGTGCAGCTACACTGTTTATGGGATCACTGTAAACATGCCATTTGTGCCAACGCTGGATTCCCAGAGCTTTTTTTTCCAGGCCGTGTGTACGCCTATAAAGGAAATCCTAGGTTATGTCAAGCCTGTGCTGCTTTAAGGAACATTTCCTTATCAACAGGAAGGGTGTGCTCAGGTGAAGGGTTGCATGCTTTTTTTTTCTTTTCTTTGCTTTTTTCCCCCCAAGGAGGATTTGCATGCTCATGCTCTTGTACTATACCAATTTTTGCACGCAAAGTACCAATTAAGGACACAGGAATTATGCATCACACACAGATTATGTCATTAAAGATATGTTTAAAAAAAAAATCACCCCAGTGGTGCACAGCGACGGTAAAAAAATTTTTCCTTCTGATATTCTTTCTGTACTGTGTTCTTTTACTGGGTGTTTTTGAAGCTACAGCAGAAATCAGGCTTCATGAAATACATAATAAATATGTTGCCCTTAGTAGGCAGGATTCCAAAAAGAAACGATGAATATCTATGGAAAAACCACTGTAGTGTGACGTGACACAGAAATTGAGTGCTGTACATATGGGCATCCCCCATAGCCTCCTGGGCTTCATCAGTGGAATCCAGTGGACTTTAATGCCATGTTGTGTTTTTTCATGCAGCTTTCACGTCTCAGTTTGCATCACACATGCACTTCGGTGTTACTTGGTTACAATAGAAAAGGAAACGGCTAACATTCTCTGCACAAGTGTCTAAATGTAACTAGTAAAATGCATTTCCATTGAAGATTGTGTTCGCCAGTTTAGAATCTTCTATACTGAGCTGCATGAAGATTTAACAGCTGTTTAAAGATGGATTATGGCTGTGTTTAGTGTGCTGCTCTGCCATCTGGTGGTTGAGCGGTGGTGGTTGACACTTAATTAGCACCAGTATATTTAACAGTCCAGTTCTTGTCCAGTGTTCAACTTCATAGACTGTAAAGCTGTTAAAATACTGTAATGAATGGATGAATTCCTCCAACAGATCTGTGTACGATGGCCAAGAGCATGGGCTCTTCATGGAGAAGCTGGACGGGCGGATTCGCAACCATGACCGTGAGATCGAGAAGATGTGCAACCATCACTTCCAAGGATTTGTGGACTCCATCACAGAGCTGCTTAAAGTTCGCGGTGAGGCACAGAAACTCAAGGTGTGTAAGAGCAAGCAGACTGAGAAAGGGAACGGCGGCAGGTAGAAGGGTCTTTTACCGCTTCACTCGGATTCTGTATACTCGGGTGTATAAGTAATCAATCAATTAAACATTTTCAATCATTACAAGTATAAAAATAAATCTAAAATATGGTATTATTGCAAACCTAATGCAAAATTAATTAGGGCACCTGGCTTTCAGTGCGATATGTTAGGATAACCTTACCCAGGCTGTTTTAATATAACTGCTTCAAATGCTTTATAAACATTTCTAAAGTAGAAATGGATTTTCACCATTTACTTTGGAGATGGAAGCATTTGTGTGAAAACTACTTTGCGGGTTTTATTGGGGGGCAACTTTTGTTGTTAAAGGAAATGAATGTTTCCTTTAGTAGGCAGATTACAAACAGAAATACGCATGAAAAACCACTGGTGTGACATGACAAAGAAATTCAATGCTGTACAACAGAACATTCCCAATACTATTTTTGTCCTCCTGATAAAAAAACCAAAACAAAACAAAAAACCCTTTGTAAAATGCTAAACAGCTATTGTTGCTAAACTGTAAGACTTGAAGGTTGATTTGTGAGGAGTGTTCTAAACCTTTTAACTTGTCTCTCTGTGCAGGGTCAGGTGACTGAAACCAATCAGAAGCTGCAAAACAATGGCAAGGCGGTATGACCTCATCTTGTAGCACATCTCAGCCTCTTTAAACAACCTAGTTTAAATGATTGCTACAGTGGAATTCTGATTTCCTATGATTTGTATTGTTTTTTGTAGCTATTGGCGATGATGGACGAGTTGAGACAATGCCGTTTGCAGCAGAGGAACATCGCCACCACCATCGACAAACTCGCACACTGCCTTCCAGGTACGTCACATGACTTCCTCACAGTCTGCGGATTTTGGACTGCGTCGACGCGGGAGAACTTGCTAAACACACGTTTGCAACGAGTGGCTTTACAAGAATGTTTTATGTATAGCACTTTAAATAAAATGTGTGCGGCTTTGTCGTGCAGCACAAACAGCTTTTAGCTAACCGCTTCATTTTTATTTTTCAGTGCTAGAAATGTACAGCAGACTGCAGGAACAGATGAGGGCCAAAAGGTACGATTCTCATAAGAGGCCTTTAGGGGTTCATGTAAAATAAAGGCCTTGACTCATGTTTTACTTTAATTCACCCTGTGTGTGTGTGTGTGTGTGTGTGTGTGTGATTTCCACAGTGTTCATCCAAACAACAATACAATTTACACACACAAGAAATTTCAAATTGCCACCAAATATGACTGACTCAAAACCCAACCGAATCATTCATTTAAATTAGTCTGGTTTTTCTCAAAAACAAAACTGACACTGCTGAAACTACGTGGCTCGAGTTTACACTTAAACCATGTAATGTGTCCCTGTCAACCATGCAGCTATTATCCTCCTGATTGAACTGTTTATAAAACATAGCGTTGAATTAGCTCCCAATCCTGGCGGTACCTTTTGTTCATGTTGAGCAGTTACGTAAAAATAAAATCCTATATATGTACATGTATGTGTATAACCTTTTAAAGTGCAGCAGAAGTGTTAAATATACACAATCACTGACACCAGAAATCTGTGCATTAATGTGAAATGAAAAGCCTGATTAGTGCTCGTAGCCGGCAAAACTCTGCTCACACATGATTGAAAATTTTTTTTTTTCTAGATTTATTTTCGGGCTTTTATTCCTTTATGTGATAGGACTGAGTGAAATGAAGTGTTTGAGAGAGAGTGGGGGAAGGGATCGGGAAATGACCTCGAACCCAGGTCACCACGCGTTGCGTATATGTCAACGCGAGTCCGCTACCACTGCTCCACTCTGCCGACTCGCACATGATTTACGTGCCTATCTAAACTAGGATTGACCAAAATGAACAGACAGCCATGGTGTAGCACCCTGGAACAGAAAGGGTTCCTGACCTTGTTGAAGAACCCCTGACCTGCTGCTATGGGCCTTCACCGTTAAGCTGCTGCTCCCAGGCATTAGTCTAGTCTGGACGATGTCTGATTTAATGAACACTAGGTGGCAGCAGAGACCAAAATTCTCAACAGGTTTTTCCAGTGAGCTGGTACTTAACTTGATGTCTATCACACAAATGTAGTGTTCAAAAACATAACACTATAAATATTTGCATTTGAATTTTTTTTTTTTAATGAAATTCCTTTTTTCCTCTTTATGAATAACTTAAGCAGGTTTTCCAGCCTTAGGCTGCATACACTCCAATGGAAGAATTTTGTGTCGGCTAATAGGTGAAAGAAAAATTAAGATATTTTGAGCCGCTGAAGATAACCAGCAAGAAAGTAGCCCTGCTTGACCAGTACCTGTCCACCTAAAGAGGCAGCGGTGTGAGATGAGCGACAAAGCTATTAGTAATAAAGATCGACTTGCTAATTCCATGATTAAAGTGTGGGAACGCCAGATGAGTGTTCCCTCACAAATGCTTTTAATCCTTGTGCTGAAGTGTGTACCGCATTTAGGCCTGTTGTGTTTGTTTTGGTAACGATTTAAAGTTGGCCATGGTCTGTTCTATTTGCTCTTGTCCCTTTTCTGACCCAAGGATGAGCAACTTGTACACTATAAATCTTGCGTCTGGTTTTATTTTATTTATCGTTTCTGTCTGTTTTGGTTTTGCCATTAGCCCCGAGAGCGAGCGGAGGTCGGCCAGGAGTGGCTCGCTGCAGCTCATGAAATATTGTGTAATGTTTGATGCGCATCTGCTTGATTTGCACAGAAAGCTGGCTATTAAATTAAGGCTGGAATTTGATTCTTCTATTCTATTTCGAACGTGGCTTTTCAATCTTCCAAATTCAAGTTGGTTTTGATCTTCTGACTTGGTATTTGTGTAAACGTGTCGATTTCTCCACTAGCAAGAAAAGAAATCGATACCCGTAGTAAGTATTGCGACATTTTGTTTGCCGATACTGTATCGTTTCTTAAAAACTCAGTAGCGATATAACAAAAATGAATTAATACAAGAATCATGGCAGTTGCTTCGTTTCGAGTTTATATCTCGACCGCAAGATAGCAGTCTCCTTACTTCTTATAACTTAAACAGTGACAGGAAGTACTAGCATAAGGGCAGATCCTACTGTGTGTGTTCTTAATGACTGCTTTCCTAAAATTATATACTATTCCTAAAATAAAAATCTTCCCAATATATCGCCTTGCTTTCAGTACCGCAATGTATCGCAACATGTAATATTACATGCGTATCGTATTGCCAAAATGTTGGCGATACACAGCCCGAGCTTGAACGCAGCTTAGTAATGGAATGGCGTTAGTTTTTGATGCTTTGTTGTTTGCCACTTTTAGAATGTACGAGGAATGGACTCTGTTTTCTAGTGACCCTCTGACCATTGTGTTTGTGTGTTTTAGATACTACCCTGCGCTGTGCACGTTGGAGCAGTTGGAGCAGAACTGCTTGCCCAAGGCGGGACAGTATCGTTTCTGCACCATCATGGCCGAGAACACCCCTGTCCTGCGCACAAACATCAGAGACGTCTCCATGTCTGACCTAAAAGACTTTCTGGAGAGCATACGGAAACACTCTGACAAAATTGGAGAGACTGCCATTAAACAGGTCTGTTCAGCACCTATGTGATTTGGTGTGAATGTAAGGGTCGGTGTTGAATGATTTGGATTTCGATAGTTTTTGGACCTAACGAGGAATTGAGTAAAATGCTTAGTAATGTAATTTACATTTCTACATTTCCATTTGCTCAGGGGCTCAGCAGTGGCACATGCTGGTACTGGCAATTGAACCCAGTCCAACACCTTAAACACTGATCTACCAAAGTTTAATATAAGGAAGAGTATTAAACACCAAACCTTTTGATTCCGTCTCAAAACTAGTCAAATATAGTGGTACCCCGCTTATCGATTTTAATCCGTTCCTTAAAACCGGTCGAAATACGAAAAGGTCTAAGAGCGAATGTAATTATTCCA
>JAOUQX010000035.1:7512185-7524856 GCA_028566295.1 Liobagrus marginatus
CTTTATGTTTGAAGCCTGAAATGTGGCAAAAGGTCGCAAAGTTCAAGGGGGCCGAATACTTTCGCAAGGCACTGTAGATGCAGCTCACTGGTAAGTGGTGCTATGGTGGGCTATCTTTAAAACAGGCCTACGGGATACTCATGTGGTCCTTGCGGGCGACCGGGTGCTCACTGGCACCATGTTGATGACCCCTGCTTTAAGATATCGGATATCGTGTGTTTTTTTTGGGGGTTGTGCTCATTCAGCCACAAGAGTGCCAGGTGACGAGGCCTGGGACAAAGTTCCTCTCAAATTCAGTGTTATAGGATGTTTTGTGTGCGTCCAACTTTGTGGCTGACAAATCTTACATACTTTCTCGTCATATCGCGTATTTCCACGTGAGCGCAGCCTTTGAACAGGTGCTACACATTTCTTAACCAGCTCAATATATATTACAAACTGGTGTATTGCAAATAACATCGGAATAACTAAAGTAAACATACCTGCAGTCTTTGTTGTTTAATATTAGCTATGAAGCTTACCACTATGCCCCTTAAAACACTGGTATGGAGTGTGGATGTAAATAACAAACCAGCACTACCAACATGGTGTGTGTATTCTAGGTAGTCACCTTCATCACTCATGGTCATCACCATTTTTAATCCTGTTCCACTTTTACATGCTTTTTATTTGTACGTTTTACGTCCACTAAATTTATTCGGCTCCGTTTCCCAAAATGGCATCAAAGTAGCAACGACCTCAAGCAGGCAACTCCTAAAGAGGCAGCAAAACACATTGTTTAGTGTGTATCAAGCTGCATAGATGTGACTGCGTTCTCAAACAAGCATGAGAAATCTTTTGTGTTGTGTCCCACAGAAGGCCAGCTCTGATGCCCATGTCTACGATCAACTAGACACCGTTTTATGAACCGTCCATGCAAGCATTCTTAAAAAAAATAAATAAAGTTGAGAAAATACAAAAAACAGATCCCACACATTGAGAGCATGTGTTCATTCTCAGTAACGAACTTCCTGATTGTGTACATTAAACTCCTTTTGCACAGATTAAACAAATCCTTCAAATGCCGTTCTCCAACGAACACTTTCCCCACAACGCACAGAGCTGTTCAAGGTCATGCTTGGTTTGCTCAGGTCAGGCTCTTTTCACCCTGCAATGACCTTCCACTTGCTCCAGAGTCTGTTTGGGAGTGCGTGAGTATGTGCATGTTTATATCAGGGAGGAAACAGACTTCCCTATTGCCAGGAAATGAAGGACTAGAGTTGGCAGAGGAAGTTCGAGTGCTCATGTTCCTTATGTGCAGGATCGTGCACAATGACCTGCTTTATCTTTCAACCGCTAACATCTCTCTGGGACCTGCTGGTGTATTGTGTCTGATTTCTTGATACCTTGTATTGCATGTTGGTTGTTTTCATTCGCAGCAGAAATTGTTCTGATTGTTTTGTTCAGAATGCCGTGCTGTGTACATTTGTAGCTGCTCTTGTCGTTTATTACTTTTTGTTAGCCATCAGTCATCATGCCACATTTTAGAGCCACTGTAGTGTCAGACCCGAAAGTCTAAAGGCTCCTCACCCCCTCATTCACCCCTCTTTTATTTTCTGCCTTCTATTGTGTGTAACCGTGTCTGTGCGTTATCTATGGAGAAGGAGAACTAGAACAATCTACTAGATAGACCAACCAGGATCAGTTGATAACCCTGTCACACACGGCACTGTTTTCTTTCCTTTTCTTTTTCATCCCTTTCCTGTTCAAATCTGCTGTTTATCAAAATTGTCCTGCGTTCAACACACAGGCTTCAACTATGACAAAGGCCAAACTCATCAAGCCTTGAAACCAAATTTTTGTTTTTGCTCTGCCAAGTCCAGTAGTGATCTGTCGAAACTGGGCTTTGATATTCGAGCAACTGATTTGCCCTTACTTTAACTATGCTTGTGATCTTTGAGTAGAAGTCATTTAGCCTTATCCCTGCATGATTATTCCTTTGCCCATTCACTTCTTTTTATTTGTTTAATTGTACATTTTTTTTATTATATGTTTTAACAGGCAGTTGTTGTTCCTGTCAAATGTCGTTGTAGCATAGTTGTAAATTCACATCAAATTCAAAATCTTTAAATGTTTATTTTTTGTTGTATTCTGTTTTTGATTTTCGACCCAGGGTTCCCGGGACACGTTTGAGAACTACTACAGGAAACAGAGGAGGAAACAAGCTCGACTAGTGCTGCAGCCACATTCAAACATGGTATGCGTGCACACTTCCACTTGTCCAGGGGCTTGGTATAGCTGCCCTATAGTCTGACCCAGCTTCCGACAAGCTTGGATGTGTGATGAAAAGAATTTCACTGTAATGTACGGACTTATTGTGCATTACCTAGGAAGGTTATCTTCTGTTTTCTGTGCACAGGATATCTAGGTGAACTGACAGCAGTGCTTATGTGAAAATAAAAAAACACAATCTAAAGTCCTGTTTGGGAGTTGGAACCGGTCAAAAAAAAAAAAAACCCCTAGTATTCTCAAAGCTACCAGTTCTGATCTTTTGGGGGTGTCCGCATTGACCTGTAATGCCATAAACATTTAGTTTCGTGCAGTGTTGGGGTACCAAATGGATACTAAAACATACTTTTACCAACAATTTACTACTTTGCCAATGAACTTTGGTTTGGGGAAACATGATGGTTTGGAGCTGATTATAATAGTCTGGAACGTGCTGTATGTGCATAACACCAGGAATTGTAACCTAATAGCAAACAGTCGTGTTTTTGTGTTCTATGTAATTGACGTATCCGGCTAGTTAATAGTTTCATCTAGCACCGGAAAGCGTACCGCAGTTTGTCCTTCAAGGCTCAGAGGGAAAACTTTCCCTGGAACCGATGGTTTTGAAAAATAATCAGCCCAGGCGTCAAAGCGACAGTTTATTTTGTGGCAACAGAATAAGTTTAATAACATTTCGCTTTAATTATGTTGTCGATTACGTTTAGAAATTGGCCGGACAGCAAGAAAATTCTTGCTTATATTGCTTGCTATACTATATTGCCATATATTCTGAATGGAAATGATACGATATAGAACACAATGTGTGACTCATAGAGCTGAATAACTACCTCTAGGTGTTGACATATGTGGAAGATTCATATTTAATATTGTCACTGCGGTCCTTTCTCTCCCCTTTCCTTTTCACGATGCGTGGACCACAGCATGAAACGCTGGAAGGATACAGGCGATACTTCAATCAAATTGTAGGGTAAGCTCGGCGCTACGTACCTTTCTCTAAATTTGAATTGACGTCGTTTAAATGCGATGAACGTTACTTACGGAGTGATTATAAGGTCTCTGGTATTATGGAGAGTAATTTACGACGGCAAGCATATAGTGGTGCTTCGCTCAAACTCGCCCAAAGCAAAACCTCCTTCCCAAACATTCCGTAAGGGAGCTGTTGGAAAAGCTTCCAGGCTGTATGATTTATGAGCTTGGGGATATAGAATGGCGTATGGTGTTATTTCAAGTGTCTGGATGGGAATATCGGGATGGTGGATGTCTGGAGAAGACGTTTCGGCAAACATCCTGGTGGCACAGACTGTTCCCTGGGCACTGTTGCAACAGGATGTCTGGGGATATGCGGATGTGTCACTGGACTTTGCCGACATGCCTCTGTGTGCTAAGCATGGCGTTGTAGAGGTATCCTTATGACGAAGAGAAGTAGCACTGCTCTTTATAAATACTTATTAGAACAGCTCTGTGTCTTTATCCTTATCTGTTATGCAACTTGACCATTGCTTTCATCCCTTTTGTAGTTTTTTTGTAGTGGAGGACCACATCCTGCATACAACACAAGGGCTAGTAAATAGAGCTTATGTGGAGGAGCTATGGGAACTTGCTCTCTCAAAGACCATAGCAGCACTGCGTACTCACTCGGTATGTTTAAGGAAGCTAATTGCACATTATTTTCTAATCTAGGTTCAGATAATTCAGTGCCTGGTCCTAAACTGTGCACGTTCTGTTTATTTGAAGTCTTACTGCACTGACCCTGACCTGATTCTGGACCTGAAAAGCCTTATAGTCCTGTTTGCAGACACACTACAGGTGAGTTGACTAATCTTTGCTGTTGTCTCATACATCAGTCTTGAAGACAAATAGTGTAAGCAATGACTAGTAAAAAAAAATAAAAATCATGACCAAAAGAAACAGGCAAACATTGTAGACTGATGTAGTTTAATAACGTCTGTTTTAGACGCTAGCTAGCTAGCCAGCTACATGCTTCATCGTTCAGTTAAAACAAATTGTTATTGACTGCAGTCACTTTGCTGATGGATAGACTAAAAATCTGTTGGTAATACATAGCAAATCTCTATGCCGTTTCTAATATTTTGGACATTCCGGTATTTTCATTAATATTGCTCAGTTGTCGAACTGTCGGAGTTCGGTAGAAAGCGGATTCAAACACAGCAGCCTAAAATATTGGATGTGTGGATAGCCAGTTGGACTGTAATTTGGGAGATTGTGACCGTGAGCACCAGCTGAGTACCGAGAGTCTAAGGCTGGGATGTGTTAGTGTTAACAGCGCTGTATAAAGATAATGTTTATTTGGTTTAACCGTCCTTAATCTTGTCATAACAGTCTTTCTAGACATGCGCTATATATCTTGTAGTTCCTAACACATGACTGCCTGTACGAGCTGTTCGTATTTCCTTTGATACTGTTACAGTACCTTGGTGTAGAATTTGGAATGCAGGTTACCATGAGACTTTATTTGGATCTGTACTAATTGTGTCCGTTAATATGACTCTGTTCGTCTGCGGAGTGGCGCAGCGGTAGCACGCTCGCGCTGACATATACTCGGCGCATTTGCGCTGCGGGCGACTCGGGGCCCCGAGGTCATTTCCCGATCCCTTCCCCAATCTCTCTACCGCTTCATTTCACTCTCTGTCCTATCGATTAAAGGCATAAAAAAAGCCCAAAAATAAATCTTAAAAAAAATAATAAAATTACTCTGTTCGCTTTTTACAGGGTTATGGTTTCCCAGTAAACCAGCTGTTTGACATGGTTCTTGAGATGAGAGATCAATATGGAGAGATTTTGCTGAAGAAATGGAATCGGTCTTTTAGGTGAGATGTCGTCAAAAAAATCAAATGTCTTTTTAAAATATATTTTTATTTATATCCCTGCTCCTCGTGTGCAATTTTCCGTCTTTCTCTTTATATTCTCAACTGTTTTTCTTTAATATGACTTCCTTTCTCAATATTTCTTTGTTAATTGTAAGATGCCCAGTGAATACCCAAAACAATAGAGGTTCCTAATATTTCTCCAAGGAAGAATATTCTCTCACAAAATATGTCCTTGCGCTTTGTACACTATTAAAATAATTTAGACAGCACAAAAATGCTGCTCTATTGTGGAAAAAAGCTTAAAGCTCCTTGGAGAGGTATGTTAAAATTGGCAGGCCCGAGTGCTGAGAGCAGCCATGATTGGAACGTTGGAGTGGCCTTTTTGGAGACATCCTGACCTGACTTTGACTCGGACTTATAAAAACAGAAGGCCTTGGATTTCACTGCTTTGGATAGTACTGCTCGGGCTATGTGGAAAATGACAAAAGTGATTTACTGTGAACCGCAGGGAAACACACGTGTAGTTTTTTTTTGAAGGGTTACTTCTGTATACTTTTTTTTTTTTTTTAATTAATTAAAACGTTGATCAGTTCTCTACAAATTAAGGATCTGAATCTGTGATGCATGTGTTAATAGTTCGGAATACGGAATACCTTGCGGCGTTTGTTACATTGAAAAAAAATACTCGAGTAAACAATATTGCATTTAAGTTCATGAGTTCTCCTACCAACGGTATGAGAGGAACACAGCTTTTATTCTGAACCAACTTAAATTACTAGCCAATCATCAGTAGAGAGGGGCGGGTCTTGTAATTGTCATAGTGGAGACTAGAGCGCTGCGCGTAACTGTTTTCTTAATCCCGCATTTCTGAGAGTTACCGGTTGCTCCAGCAAACATTCTAATATTATATATACATTTTTCATCAGTGAGCTGCTATCAATATGCGCTGTATTGAAATCGCTTTTAAATGAGCGCTCGTTGTTCACAATTGTTTCCGCCATCACAGTGTAAAAGCAGCACTTTGCAACATCAGATATTTGTTAATGATCTCTGGATATGGTGAGCAGCAAATCTTCCACCATTGTCCGTCATCTCTTCTAATACTCGTCACGTGATCAAATTGGACTCCCGCAGCTCGCGTTGGATGCCGGGATTTTTTGAAACATAAAATCGGTCTGCCTTTAAACTGTTGTCAAGGGTTGATCTAATATAGAAACATTGTATAAATGGCATTTGACTGTAAGACTTGTATTGAAATATTTTGGATGCTACGGATGATGTGATAAAACAGTGCTAGATGTGAAGCTTTGTGAAACGGTGAAAAAGTAGAAAAAGCCTTTAAGCTGTTTTTATGATCAGTGCACTATGATTGATACCGACAACATTTACAGCAGCGTTATTGAAGTTTAACAAAACCATGTTGATTAATGAATCCGAACCGAAAAGCAGTTTTGCGTGATTCTGAACCAAACCGAAGTGGGTTGTTTTTTTTTTTGTTTTTTTAGAAAACCGGACCGAATTTGAAAAATCCGCTCTGCACATGCCTGGTTAATATTCTGTTTATTAGTATTCCCATATACAGATGTTGCATTACTGGTATTTGAGTTTCTAAAAGCAGATGGTGTTCACTGAGGATTTAAAAAAAAATAAAAATAAAAATTTTTCCCTATAGTAGTTTAATTAGATTTGTGCCCGATCTATTAAAATGAATGTTGTTTTATTGAATTCATTTTTCTTATTTTTCAGACAAATCCTTGATCAGGACAATTACAGTCCCATTCCTGCAGCGATGGAAGAAGAGTACCGGCAAATCACAAGCCAGTTCCCTTTCCAAGACTCCGAACTAGACAAGGCATGACATTCTTACAAACATATCCCCGACCATAGTCATCGATCCATATTAACTATAAACTCAGTAATTCTACATTATTCATCTAACAGAATCAATATTTTTTTTTTACTTTACACAGATTCCTTTCCCAAAGAAGTTCCCATTTTCCGAATTTGTTCCAAAAGTCTACTCGCAGCTCAAAGAGTTCATATATGCTTGCCTCAAATACTCCGAGGACCTGCACCTTAGGTAAACTAACTAACTAAAAACAATACACAAAACACTACTGCCTGTAAGTATTTACACCTACGTACACTTAACCTTAATGTATGGTTATTCTCCTATTTGTGTTTGGGTCCGATTTACTTCATTTATCTTGCAATCAGTTTGAAATGTTACTACTAGACAGCAGCCAGAAATGTTGCTGAACTGGCCAAAATGAATTATGCCAACACTGCCACCATTTGTAGTTGCCAGGAATTTCTCAGAATAAAAGACCTACGGGCACTTCGGCATGAAAATTTGCCTAGTTGGTCTTAAAAATGTCTTCGTTGTATTTCTACTCAGTCTTGAGAATGACTTGTTATCGTCATTGAAGTCTGCTGTGCTGGAAGCTTTATTTATGAACACGATGTGACCTTATGACCTAATAATATCATGACACTAAGATGCGAAACCATTAATAAAATAGCTGCATAGGATCATGAGAAACTCTTAGGACAGCTGCAAAATTGGTAGTGAATGTAAAACATACGTATGTAATTTGTGTTTACTTTAAAGAAAGGTCATTCCCTGTTGCCCTTTCTCCTTAAGTCATAATCGAATCCACAAAGATGTTCTTTTCTTCATAAAAGCCTAATAGGCATAATATTGCTACTATTGTACTATTTAAAAAAAAATAATCAGCTGATGTTTATTCTATCTTCAGCTGTCCAGTTTGGGTGAGCTAGTGTCCACTGTATGCTCTGATTACCTGTCCCTGGACTTGGACCTGGACCCACAATGGAACCGAAGTGGTCAAAAAATATCTCAAGCTCATTAGCAGTTTGAAATACCAAATACAGCATATCTGCTACCAGCATCCGTGCCATGGTCATGGTCAAGGTTAGAGGCCACAGTCAAAGATTTTTTGACTTCAGTGCTTCCGGCCGACTTCAATTGGGCCTCCACTGATTGCAGTAATAAGCAAGAACACACACAGCATAGAGGCTGCTTTGGATTCTCTCACACAATATGTCCGGTGTGTTTGCCTCAGGAACAGATCTGGTTTGCTGGTCTTGTGTGTGTATAAGGTGTGAGATGCAAGTAATGGGGTCAACAAAAAGCCACCATGTCCTTTTACCTACCAAATTACTGATCGGTCCTTAAACAGCGGCGATAAATTATGTCTAGGACACGGCCTTACCTGCAGTTGCTAATATCCAAGCCTCTGACGCCAGCTGATATCCATTTGGTTGATTAGACAGGAAATACTCGGCTCAATTGAGGTTTTGTATCCAAATACAAGTAAACAAAACAGCTAAGACTACCAATTGTCTAAAGTCAGAGCTTATCTGGCTTTAGCCGCACTGTGTTGTTTTGTCTAATGGCTTGTGAATTTAGCAGCTCACTCTTGGCCATTGCTTTATCTGGCTTTTAAAGACCTTTCAGCTTAACTTGACATGATTGAGGTTTGAGAAACACTGCAAAGCTGAATACGTAAACCATCTTCATGAGCTCATATGATGGTCTGTATTTAGCGAAGGAAAATCAGCTGTTTGATAGATCTGTGGCCTCTTGTTCCTCTAGCGGCCTCTGTATCTGTGACCACAGTTTGACCTCTCTTCTTCTCGTTCTCATCTTCATCACAGCCACCAGACTTGTTCAGTGTGGTTTTCGGAACATGGCCAATCCCTGTGCTCGGGTGTCTGCTAAAATTCAAAAAGAAACATTCCCCTCTTTTTTGGCTGGTGGCTGGAAAGACGGTGCCTCAGCATGTGCAGTCCCAGGGTTCCAAATAAAGCAAGAATCCCCCCTTACTCACTGTTAATTTAGGCGTTCCATCAAATGAGAACTTTGCAGAGAAATCTGTCTAGTATGAGAAGAATTCATGTAGCAAAGCTGTATCCTAGTTGGCACAGGAACGGAACACTGAGGTGACCAGTAAGGCCATCTATGTGTACACATGTGCCTGTATGTGCGTCTATGCATAGCTGTGTGCATGTGTGAGGATGTCGGGGTCAAGCTAGTGTTACAGGAAATGGAATCACGTGATTGACAGACCAAACGAGAGAAACATTGATTCTGCATTCTACGCAGACTAGTCCACCGGAGGCAATTAGGCCTTGTGGTTTCTCTCTGCTAATATTCAGATCTAATGTACTAAGGGGGGCGGGGTGGCCTATGCGCAGGTGCTTGGACCAGACTGGAGGAATTTGTCTTCACATTCAAAGTGTCTCCCATCTGAATGTCTGCTGAACCTTGAACCCCTAGTGAGATAGGATGTATTTTGAAGTTGTTTTTCAGATGTTTAAGCAGATCCGTGTAGCAGCTAACCTTTACTCCATGCAGGTCCTGTGCATGAATGTGATGGTTCAATAGTTAATAAACAGACAACTAGCTTGGCTTTTAAACTGCATTTGATGAATCAATGAACAAAGATTCAGTACAATGCAATCTATCTTTCTCTCCTCCTCCGCACACACAGTTCCTTCCTTTTGTTTGTCTAATGGCCTTAATTATCCTGCTGATTTCCAGCCCCTTCCCTCTACATGACCTCTACTTTTTTTATTGAGATCTCGTATTAAGAGATTTTATGGTATGTATGTTGGCGACGGTCTGCCACACAAAGTAAATCAATAAAATAACGGAACAGAATTGATGGTTTGCTTTAATTTGATTTCCAGCTTTTCATTTTTTTTGGTTTTATACCACATTTGCGGTGTGGGACTCCCGTGACTTGCAGTAGTTAACTTCCTGACTGCTTGTCATTAGGCCTAAAACAGTGTTGTTGCTTCAGCTAACTTTTCCCATTGAAAACCAATTGTCCCTTTTCAACGGCTTTGCCCTGTTGTACTGTCCATCTTTTATGCTAAGTTGAAGAAAAAAGGATTTCCCTTACAGGGGAATGTTACTAAAAGTCTTATTTTGCCTCACTTGATAAAATGTGAGACAGAATGTTGAGACAGTAATTTATAAGGAATGTATGGTGCCCAAAATGAAAAAGCCATTACGCTCTTGTTTTATACTAATTTACATGCCAAAGACACACATTCCTCGCTCTCGCTCTCGCTCTCGCTCTCGCTCTCGCTCTCGCTCTCGCTCTCTCTCTCTCTCTCTCTCTCTCTCTTCCCCCCCCCCTTTGTTCTTTCCCGTTAGAGGGGAGGTAGAGAAGATGTTTCCAGTTGTTCTTATGGTAACAAGGACCGATTACTGCATAATTAGCCCCACTTGTGCTATTTCCTGACCCACTCTCCATCAAAATGCAGTCCACCGCAACGAGAGTGAAAATGCGACGTGAGCTCTCTTACTCTCTCTCCTCGTCGTTGTGTTGATTTTTTGATTTATGCTCTGTGTGTGTGTTGATGTGGTTTGCTTCAGGCCACGAGGTGTCATTCACTGTTGTAGATGCCTCGCCAATACTCCATCGAGTTCTGGCTCTGTTGTGCTGCGTCTCATTTGTTTTCAAACCTGGATTCTGGTTCCTCTGTGAAGAGCTTGGGATAATTAGACATTCAGGCTTGCGGTTTGCTTGGTTTGCCTCAGAATAATGCAGACTGAAATCCATCCCACACAATTTTGTTTGTGTCAGTTCTTAAAAGATCTAAGTAACTGTAGGCCACTGATCTTGATAGTTGATGGACAGTTACATTACATTAGATATACTGTACATCAGGGGTTCACAAACTTTTTCATTCCAGGGCCCACTTAGACATGAACAATCCATCTCAAGCCCAACCATAATATTTTAAAGTGAAAATATTGTGGGGGAACGCATCCTGATTTAGTAGACAGCAGTTTTTATTTTCCTTGTTATAGTTAATCATTGCAATAAGGGCAAATATTCAAACCTCCATCGAGAAGCTTTTAATGTCAAAACTTTCAGCCATTCAGCACACCGGGTGACGCATCCTGTCCTCATATTACCCGCGTTTGATGTGTGTTTAGCGCATGAAGGTTGGTAATCATCCGCGGGCAATAACAAGAAGACGTTAGGATCAAACTTGAGCAAACAACTAATTTGTGTTAAAAATTTATTTCTAGCAATCAGATCGTTTATCTGTCTATCTTTATTCATCACTATTTAAAAGATCATTTTGATTTCAATCAATCAGACGATTTAATCAGTCCTCTGGTGCTTACGTTCCATAATAAAAAAAAAAATAGTCCCTTAAGAGTCGTTTGCTATTAATCGGGCAGATTTTTATTTAATTCGCCAAAACGTAAATTTAGCTGCAGCCAAAGTGACGTTTAACACTGTGCGACCCACAATTTGTAAATTTTTCTACACTTCTCTCTCTATAAAACTTGCATATGGGTTCTAATCGTTTGATTGTATTCTCTGCTTCTATCATGGCTGTATGTTCGTATATTTGCTTGCCCATGTTGCTGGTTTATTTTAATCTTGGTGTTCTTGGCTTCAGTTCTACAGAAATTGATGATATGATACGCAAGTCTACCAACTTGCTGCTCACAAGAACTCTCAGTAACTGCCTGCAGTACGCCATCAAGAAGAAGAATGTAGGATTAGCAGAGGTAAGGTACTTTACATGTTCTTTTAGCTTAGCCAATATTTGTTTTGCGCCAGAAAACAATTTCAAAATAAACAGTGCATCACTTTTTAAAAAATATTTTTTATTGCCAAGCTTTTTATTTTTGAGTGTATTCTACCAAATCTGAGTGTAATGTACATGATCATTTTCAACTTAAAACTTTTTCGGGTACCCTGTGTATACCTCTAAACGCCCTTCCTTTCTTACTCTGCCCTAACTGTCTGTTTAGCCGACTGCGGCTGTCTCATTTGAGTGTTTAGTCTGTTCCACCCTCTATCTATGCCGAGACGTTAGCTTCCCGCTTCCTTTCAGCCCTGTTTATAATCTTACCACTCCAGATAGAAAGTTCATCTGGGTGCCACTGATTGAAGAGAGCCATAGATGTGGGGTAAAGCGTGGGGGAGTTTTGGTTATGATATTGAGGTAGTTCACTGAAAGGGCAACACCCTGCATACCCACTCTCACGCTACTTCTCTCTGGTGAAAAACTCTGCCATTCCTCCATCTTATAAACACACACACACACACACACACACACACACACACACACACACACACACACACCTCTGTGCTGAATGCCAGATCAGATATCGGAAACCTCCAGCTTCTCAGTTCACTGGTTATGTGGAGGTTCGGATGTTTGACCCAGGCTCAGCAAGCAGAGGGAAAGGGTCCATGCTGAGGTCTGGCCTAAATTAGTTCATTGCGTTTTGCATGGTTGCTGACAGCCCTGGCCTGCCTTTGCACCCTTGAACCCTATCTCACTGACTGAGCTCAGACCAGCCTGTTCTCTGTGTCTGAGTAACTCCATCTCACAATGCACGGCATTGCAGAAAAGAACGGTTTAGGAACCACCTGTAATTCTGTAGGAGGTGGAGGCTTGCAGAGGCTTTAATTGCTTTGCTCAAGCAGCATTCAAAAAGAAAAAAAACCTACCGTATTTTCACAATTTCCACAATATTGGGGGGGGGGGGGGACATCAGAATATTGAGTT
>JAOUQX010000035.1:7528044-7540889 GCA_028566295.1 Liobagrus marginatus
GGTGGGGTTTGTTATTAGGTGGGCTATGTTACTGTTATTAGGTGGGCTATGTTACTGCTATTAGGTGGGATTTGTTATTAGGTGGGATATGTTACTGTTATTAGGTGGGATATGTTACTGTAATTAGGTGGGGTTTGTTATTAGGTGGGCTATGTTACTGTTATTAGGTGGGCTATGTTACTGCTATTAGGTGGGATTTGTTACTGTAATTAGGTGGGATTTGTTATTAGGTGGGATATGTTACTGTTATTACGTGGGCTATGTTACTGTTATTAGGTGGGATATATTAGGCAGCAAGTGAACAGTTTGTCCTCAATGTTGATGTGTTCGAAGCGGGAAAAATGGGCAAGCGTTAGAATTTGAGTGAAGTTGACAAGGTCTAAATTGTTATAACTAGACAACTGGGTCAGTTCTTGTGGGGTGTCCCGGGCTGCAGTGGTCAGTATCTATCAAAAGTGGTCCTAGGAAGAAACAGCAGTGAACTGGTGACAGGGTCATGGACGGCCAATGATCATTGATGCACGTGGGGAGGGAAGGAGCCCCAACTCACAACTTACAGGACTTAAAGGATCTGCTGCTAACATCTTTATACCAGATACCACATACACACCTTCAGGGGTCTAGTGGACTCCATGCTTTGATGAGTCAGGGCTGATTTGGCTGCTAAATTGGGACCATCACCCCCTTTCAATATTAGGAACACAATATTAGGAAGGTGGTCATAACGTTATGTCTTTGATCAGTGTATAAACCACACATGCATGCGTACTTTGGGGAAAAGTTCCTACAAAAGCATGCTCAGAGCAGCTGAAATCTGCAAGGCCTCAAGACTGACTGCTGCACAAACACTTCAGAATACCTTCTGAGTCAGAGCACCTCAGAGCTGTGGGCTCAGTCTTTCCGCTTTGGCAGGCTGACCTAAAACGTGCATTACTCATGATAGCCTGATTACATGATGCAGAATTTTTTAGAACATGAAGGGCAAAAGTTTCTGCAGTGATTTCTCAGGCATGAAACCATGGCAGATTACCGTTTAATGTCTCCAGGCTAATTTCAGAAGGAAATACCCTCAGCACAGCGGTATGAAATTGTAATGTTTTTTTTTTTTACAGGGGTTACTTCTAAAACCCTGGTATTGTGGCGATTTAAAAATGGATGCGTTTTAGTGTCTGTGTAAGGGTGTGTACAAATATACACTGAGATTTAGATATACAAATGAACATGTCTACATGTGGGTACACAGTAGGGCACATGCTGCCAGTAAAGGCTGGTTGGGGGTTACGCTGGTAATAATGTCACAGCAGAAGTGTTAGTGTGTGCATGTGTAATGTGGGAGACCACCGGAGCAGTGTGTGGGGTTTTTTTTTGTGTGTGCAAGCTGAAAGTATTTACAGAAGCAAAAGTGTTGGAACACTGTTTGAACTTCATGCACTATGGAGAGTGTAATGAATGCTGGGATGGAATTAATTTACACTTCTTCTGTGCGTTTCCTTCTTGTAACCGGTAATTGGTGAGACGCAGAAACAATACAAAAAAAAGTAAAGATTTTTTGTTTTTGCAGTTTAGTGTTTTGCCTCATGGGAGTGCTTCAGAATGTCAAAGTCTAATTCCTATTCCATCTCAGTCTCATGGACCACAAAGAACTAAACAAGATTTAGGAGAGCAAGTTTTTCTGTTTCTATCATTCATTAAGGAATTTATTCATTTACTGGTGTATACTTTTTTTAATAGGATGTTCTATATGTAAGTGCTAGCCCACTGGTTAGGGTGTTAGCTTGCTGATCAGATGATCATGGGTTCAATTCCCCGAACCTGCAAGCTGCTACTGATGAGCCCCCGAGCAAGACTATTAAACCTCAGCTCCTCAGTTAAATAAAAAATAAAAAGATAAATGCAAGTCGCTTCGTTGTGGGTATCTGCCAAATGCCATAAAAGTATTTTATTTTAAGACAAATCTACTTAAACTATTTGCTATTTAAATATCAACTAACAAAACAACCCGTTTTAGTTGTTAAGGTGAAAAATGATTGGTGAAAATCTTTAATCATCCTTGATCACCACCTAACCCAACATCTAGTTAAAAATTCTACAAAAAAAAAAAATACTTTGTGTGCGTGTGTGTACATACAGTATATATGATCATATTGTAGTTGCCTTAAAGTCAGTCCTCTAGATATTTTCAGCCGTTCATTCTTTCCGTATATCTCATTTGTCTATAATGTACTTCACTGATAGGTTTCCTGTGTTGTGTTTATTTTCACAGCTGAGTGCTGCTAAGTGCTTTTTAATGAGGTCTAATGAGTCCTCCTTTAATGAAGCACAGTGGCTACCTTTTGCTCACCCTTTCCTCTTCCTCCTTCATTCACTCTCCATGTTAACGTCTTAAATTAATTGTTAACATGCCATGCCTCTGCCCTGAACTGTAAAACAAGTGTGCTACTGTGAGAGGGGTGTACCTTCCCTAAGCATGAGCCTGTGTGAAACGGAGCCCAAGAGATGTTCACATAGCCCTATGAACTGTTCCTGTATCTACCTAGGACAGGACATCCATCTCAGTTCAGGTCTCAGGAGACGCAAGCTCCCACTTTCACCCATGTGTGTGTGAATATATATTTGTTGTGTCTAGCTCTGCATGTGTGTAAAAACATGTAAATAGTCCTGCATGTACGTGTGCATCGACGACATGTTCCATTATCAGGCATTGTGACCAAAGGTACACATGTCCAGGTGTGTGTCATTTTTATTTTCAGATCCTATTTATCACATACATGCAGCGAAATGTTTTTATTCCGCATATCCCAGCATATGAATTTGAACGCTGGGGTCAGAGCGCAGGGTCAGCCAGAACGAATGACGCCCCTGGAGCAAGTGAGGTTAAGGGTCTTGCTCAAGGACCCAATGATGGTAGCTTGCCTGGTGCCAGGCTTACTATTGAGCCACCAGCACCCTGTACCACTGCATTTCATTTTGTGAAAACTTTTTGTGTATGCACATGTGACTCCCTCCCACATGTGTGAAGTATATTCCTGAGCTGCGTTATCTTTGCCTAGGTTAAGACTGGAATCAGATTTTTGGTCAATTTGATTTAAGTGGGATAGATTTTCTACAGCAAAAACACACGTATTCTTTTCCAGGTAGATTGAAGTAACATTTGACTTGAACGATTTTACATTTGACTTTGATTTCATTCAGTTCTTCTATTGAGGTCTGAAATTGGCTTGAATTTTAACTCTGACATAAAAATCAACATAAACGTAGGTCAGAGGAGGAGGAGTACCTGGACTTGTACAGCCAACACATAGCTGTCTTTGTTTAATACATTGAAAGCCGTTATTAGATGTTGCCTTTTTGCTGTAAATTTTCACTATTTGTATCAATATATCTTGCAGACTTTTCCCTGCCTCACACTAATCATTGTGTTCATGCCTGTGTAATGTATCTACAGTCCAAATAAACAAATCAGATTTGGTCGCTTGTATGTTGTAATCAGACGTAAGCAGTAAACTGATTTGGCCTGCTGTAGGAACCCATTTGTTAAAATCGACCCCACAGTACACATTGTCACGCTAAACTGGTACACAGAGTCACGCTAATGGTTTATCATTTAACCAACGTCCCTTCTAAACTACAGTAGGGGGCCTTAGTATTTCCATTATTACTCTCAAATCTGTACACAAATATTAACCATGCCAAATCAACAAAGCCCTTTGTTCCTATCAGACCACGTGATCCGCTCTTGTGAGTGATTATAATGGCTTCAGCAGGAGGCAGGTAATCGTGGGGTTTTCATTTCACAATGAGGAAAAGAAACAACAAGCAGACACTCTTCCTTTAGTCCTCATGATTTATTATAGCTATTAAAATGCAGAGACAAGCGTCTGGAAGACAAGCGTGTTTATTTTTTAATCACTGTAGTGCCACACAGGCACCCTAATCATCTCTAATCGCCTAGTTAGGCCTGAAAGTGCTTTACCTGATTAAAGGCTGACTGGGTTAGACCACATCATGACTGAGTGGGTGTCTGAAAAGGGACATGCAACAAACTGACTGTTTATTTGATTAATTAGGAGTGTTTGACTGCAACCACGTTACCTGTAAACAAACCACTAAAGTTGAGTTGAATAAGTTAGCTGAATTTAGCAGATCATTAAACTGGATTTACTGGCAACCCCATGCAAAAGCATCAATATAATGCTGTCCCTTTTTTCTACTCAACTGCCATCTTTTACCTAATCCTTTGTTTTCATGTTTGGTTGGGGATTTGGTTGGTCAAATAAACGTGTGTTAGATTTTGGGAAGGCTTCTGTGGGTGTTAAATCATAAATTTAATTCGGCTCGTAAAAATAATCAGCTTCTTATGAAGGAAAGATTAAAATATCACTCCTGTCTTTGTTTGTACACACGCATGTGGACATCTCCGGTTCGTTCGCCAAAACACATGCAAGCCTGTAAAATACTAGTATTTAAAGAAGCCGTTTGTAATTTCTTTTTTCTGCTGCCTGTGGGAAGAATTGTAGTACCAGCATTTATACACCCGAACTTGCTATGGTTTAAAACAGCGGTGTTTAATGCAGTACTCTTCCCGAGTATTAAACTATTCTTTGCCATTACTACCAGCTCTTTCTACTGTAGGTGTTTCAGGTTTTACAGTATGTGGATGTGATTTTGGTACCTCGGAACAAAGAGTAAGGTGCCATGGTAGGAACTTGTATTGAACATTGTACATTCACAACGTATATAAACAGCAAGAAACGGATCGGCTGATGGTGGAACCAGATTATTATGTTAGAATGTTTGATTCAAATCATTAAAATAAACGTTGCATATACTGTGCATTAATATTGGCCATATTTGTGTTGATTTCTTTTATTAGTCCAGACTTTTTCCACGTATTCACCGCTTATTAAAAAGTTTCATGTCATTTATAAGTTATGGTTTACTACATTTACCTTTTAGCCTAACCTCGTGATTCCCATTTAAAAGCATTTTAACGAAACCTATTTACCTCTTCTTTGTCTCCCTGAGAGTTCCCATTTCTCAGACACACTCTTCTGTTCCTCGCCCCAGCTTTCGGCTTTGGTGCAGCCATATCTCCTAGTTTCGGTTACGCCCACTGTTCGATCAATGACCGCAATCAGCAGCCGTCCAAATCGTTAATCGGTTAAAGTCAGTGCTTCTGATTTAAGCTCCAACAAGCATTAGGTAGAGAAGAGCAGGATAGAATTTAAAAAGGCAACTGGAACACTGCAAATGTTTTCTAAAATCGAACTGTTTTCTTTTAAATACTTGAGCTTACACGTTTGATTGTGTTCCTCTGTTATGCAGGGAAGAGATGGACACCGTTCCTCCCACCCAGACAGCAGGCCGATTTTTTGCTGCCCTGAGTTTGACCATATTTTATATAAAAGTTATATGGTAAAATATATACAGGGGTAGACTTAGCTTTATTAGTATCCAATTACTGCTCTTGAGGTATTTTGTGAGAACAGGATGCCGTTCTAGCTCGGCGTCTCAGTAAAGTATTGTAAAAGCATGTTTGCATTCACATACTGACCAATTGAGCTTTTATTTGACCTCTGCTTTTCTGTACTTCTAAGTTGTTCTAAATTGAACCTATTTGGGATTATTTTAACATGCCTTGTCCAGAAATCCCACCGATTTTAGGTTTGCCACTCTTGTGTTTTCTTTTAGATTACTTTCAAATTGAAAGCGTTGTCCTGCAACTGTCCTGAAAATATCAGTTATCAAACGACGGCACATTTGAGGTTTTTAAGCAAGGCCCTTAAATGGCTTAATGTATTTGATATCGAGTATTTATTGTGCAAAACATTTTTTGAATACAGTTATATACAGTCAATACTATTCTAATATTTCTGTATATTGTATGTCTTGGTGTGTTTCAGTGTTATATAATCTAAAATTAGGGTTGTACTGTTGTGTTGAGTGTGTGTTTGGACTTTACACTTCTAGCAGATGTCGTCCCTTTCGGTGGGATGACGAAATAATTAGGAATTGAATTAATTCTACCGATCTTAAGATTCTTTCAGTACTTTTCTATGTTTGCCAGATTTGTTCGAATTGTTTCTTCCAGTCACTAAATTTTCTTTTTGTATGTCTTTCTGTATGTGTAGGGAAAGGTTGCTCAGACAGCGTGTATGTCTGCATGTAAACATCTGTCCACCTCCTTGCTGCATCTGCTGCTTGAAGCTGATGTCAGACAGGTATCAATGGGAGCACTCCAGCAGTTCAACGTCGACGTGAAAGAGTGTGAGAGTAAGTAAGAGTAACTTTTTATGTCTTTTTATATATCGGACAGTCTTGCGTATGCTACAGACTGATCCCACACTCCCTAAAGGCAAATTAGGGTAAATTAAGAGGAATAAGAAGAATGCTTTTATAACTTATGATAGAGTTGTGTAGCTTGGCCCATCGTTTCTAGTAGCTTTCTTTGTGACCACAGCTGAAACCGCTTCTGAGCGTCTGCGCCAGTCTGGTTAATGGATTTCCCATGAGCCTTGCTTCGTGCATGCCATCACCCAGAGATCACAGTCAGTAAGACAAAATGACCTTTCCCCACAAGACTGCCACATCAACTGCTGCGGTCGCACCATCTGTAGGCATTTTAGTATTTCTGTTTTCCCTCCAGACTGATAAGTACTCTCTCAATGTCAGTCATTTTTAAAAATCTCCTTAAAATTCATGATTCTGTCGCTTTCATTTTATAGAACCACAAATTTGGGCTATAATCTAAATGCCACTTGAGTGAAAAGTGTCTTAACCTCAACTTTCAATTTTTGTCTGTGCGGACGAGCAAATTTAAATGGGTAGGGTGGAGGTAATAGACGGGTTAAGGAAATAAGGCGAAACTACAGTATCCATAAAAAAGAACTATAACTTAACCACTGCAATAGCCAGAGGATGTGTTCAGAGAAATCCCTCATCAATTACATTTGTCTGTGATGGCTATAAATAGGACTGTGAGAAAAGGACCGGCAAATGGGTTACTTGGGCGTTTGAGATTAGCAGGGATTATAGAGGCTGTGGTAATTTTGTAGCATGATGCTAAAGTCTTGCTGCAAGGCTTGTTGTGACCTATTAGGGGTGCTGTGCTTCTTCCCGAATAAATAGCTGGAGGTCAGGATCAGTAAGAGATCAGTAAATTGGCCAAGTGGTACCTCAGTGGTTAAGATGTTGGGTTGATGATGGGAAGGTTGCAAGCTAAATTCCCCTGACCACCAAGCTGTCACTGCTGGGCTCTTGAGCAAGGCCCTTAACTGCTCAGTTGAATAAATGAGATAAACATAAGTTTTTTGCATTCTGTTTCTGTTGAATGCAATAAATGTGGAATACAATTTTTGGTCCAATTTAGTATTAAGCTTTTTAACAATGCTTTGAAATGTTCTGTTCACCGTTTACTTGTTCGTTCATCAAGCCCAAAGTAAACAACGGTAGATTCCATCGATGTTATAGTCCTTGTGTGTGCTTGAGAAAGGCCATACATTTTTCTTTAATTGCCCATTTGTGTTGAGGGATTAGGAATAACGCTTAGATATTTTTGGGTTTGTTTGTTTTTTGTCTTGTAATTGTATTTCTGATTTGATGTAGCCTGACATGCATCACATTTACTTTGCTGCCATTTGCCCAGAGTTCCTTATGTATGTATAGTGCAGGGGTCAGAAATAAAGATGGCAGGCATGTAATCCGCGTGAGAGGGGAAAAAACCCTCAGCGTTGTGAGGAGAAAGCGTTTTCTCCCAGGCTTAGCTTGTTTTGTCTCCGTGTGTCAAACATTCCGTTTTCTAGAATGGCGATGCTGCTTGTTTACGGCTTTCCCGCCAAAGCCAGAGAACGCTCTGGTGGCCTCACATCCAACCCCCTGAAACCTTTGGACAATTCCTCTTGCCTTTTCACAAGGTTTTGTTCCCACCTTTGCTCTGTGCTGTGCCACATGTTCAGAAGAACGGCCTCATTGGTTTCAGGCTGTGGAGGTAAAGGCAGACCCCTTGTCACTCATTCTCCACCCCACTCTCTAAGTTGTCAGATCAACACTGGGGCAGAATTAATGAGAGTTTGATGATGAGGGTTTTTTAGATATAGCACAAAGCCAGTAGCAGGCCCACAGACATGACTATGTGGAAGGGGCTGCCCCGAACCACCCAGCACTCACCCCATCAACACCCGCAGTACCACCAAAACCCCCTCCGATCCACCTCCCCTGCCCCCGCTAAACCTCCCCCTGTCCTCCCCTTGTCCTGGCTGTCATCCGTCTGCCAATCTCCCACTCCATGGCGAATTCCCTACTCTCTTTATCCTTCTCTCTTTCCCACAGGGTTTGCCAGGGCCGGCCCGGTGCCTGGCTTCCAGGGGGACACTCTGCTGCTCGCCTTCATCGACTTGAGACAAGTAGGTCTTTGTTTTTTCCACCCCTTTTTCTTTTCTTTCATTCTTTCTTCCCCTTTTTTGTGTTTTCTCCTGTTTACCCCTAAGCATCCCCTCCTTTCACTTATTCTCTATTGCTATCCAGCAGTTCCAACCCCCTAAACCGCTACCTCAGCCCTGGTTGTGTTTGAAGGTTTATTTCCTTAAGCATCCTTCTATGTGCGTCTGTAAGTTTTTTTTTAAATGTTTTTTTTATTTTGCATTCATATCTGCGATCCCAAAACTTGTGACACATGCAGACCTTTTTTTGCCTGTCCTATTTGGATCAGACGTGCATTCAAGTCTGTTCATTTGCTTAATTTAAGGTGAGTATCTGTAAGCCAGCTTTTCCCATTTGTCCCAGTTGCCGCTTTTAACACCAAATTGTACATTGGAGCATCCCTGTACAAAAATGATACATAAACACACCTTAGTACATATTAGCTATGCTAAATGTTTTACTTTATTCTGTGTGTGTAAAGTCTGTACATGCGTTGTGGTGGTGGGTGGCAAATCCAGGGGTCTAGAGGGGATGGGAAAGAATAACACTGGGGTATGGGGTTCCATATTCGGGACCCCCTCCCTGCCAGCCAAAGTAGACAACCTGAGCAAATGTCAGAGGCTGAGAGGGGAAGACGGATGGGCTGGATGCTCGTGGAGCGGTGGATGAATGAGCTGACAGACAGTGACGGATAGCGCTTTCTTCCACTAAAACAATCACGTTTTGTCCCGCCTGCCATCATGATGCACTGCCACTTGTTTTCCATTTAGATTTTTCTCCTAAAACCATGACTTCACCATCAACAGGCATGTGTGGTTTTGCTTTGTTTTTTTCTAAGTGGGAATTAAACAGAGGAAAAGAACTTCACATGAAATGACTATATTTTATATAAAGTATGAGCGCATTTTGTTAGTTCTAAGGAGCCCGCCATCTGAATGGGTCGCTGGTTATCAGTGTTCTCATAATTTCAAAGTTCGTTGGCGTTTGGTTCCCCCTCCTTGTTGCAGAGATCAGGGATATCAGAACCGGTGCGTTGACCCAGGCATCCCCCAGTGTGGCTGGCAATGAATACGCCCGATAAATCAACCTGAAGGGCCCGTTTGTGTACCAGACTCCCAGGTCCTGGGATGGGGCTGTGGGTCAATCATTCCGGAGACAGACAACAGAAAGTTCCGGAAGCTCTGAGAGGAGTTTGGTGAGAATCTCGAACGTTGCTTTTTTCTTTAATCTGAAGAGAAATGAATATGAAAAAAGGAAAATTAAACTTCCAGAATTCCGGTTCTTCATGTTGAGGCATCAGTAGCACGCATAAAGGAACATTGATATGGTGGTAGGACTACAGATGACCGATCGAAAGTAGGTACAACAAAAATGCCAAAACTCTTCAAAAAGTCAATTTCATATGTATTTATGCGCTGATCTCCGTTCTCAATGGGACTTCACATTGTAAGGATAAAATATCGTAGAATAAAAGAAGACCGTTGTTTCCATTTGTCATCTCATGGCCTTAGCATTCTTGGACTGCTTCATTTTGTCTGTAGAAGTGATGTAGAAATAAACAGCTGTGACTGCTATAAAGAGAGTCGGTCTTTTCCGACAGACAGAGTGAGAAAGCAGAAGTGGGCAGTGTAAACAGTGCTGCTGGCCGTGGCTCAGTTCTCTGAAGCTATATTTAGCGGCAGAGAGTCTTGTGGTGGTGGGAACCCTTGGCCGGCCTTGGTGTGTGGGAGGCCTGCTGGACTCTGTGGCATGGCAATACACATCACCCCCTTCTTCCCCTCCCCCCAAGGCATCTTTTATCAATGCCCTTGGTCATCTACTACAACCTCTGGCAAACATTATGAAATCACCACACCTACAGGATGTTAAACCAACTTTTCTTTGGTAAATTACAAATCTGATGCACAAAAAATGTTTTGCTTTGTGAAACGTACATCAAACCAATTCACTGACAATTTTTTGTTAATTTTTGCATGTTTATTTCTGCAACCATACCATTTGAAATATGAACCATAAAAATATGGAATCCACTTTTAAGTTGTAGTGTAATATTCATTTCTAAAACGAGTACTGAGACAAGTCTAAAAATGTTAATAAGCAGTTAAAAGGGAGTGCTTGCACACTTTAACAAACTGTTGGACAAAGATTATTGAAAGGGAAACATGGCTCCAACAAAAGAGTTGTCAGTTGAAACAAGGAGTTTGCCAAACAAGTTGGTTGCTCCCAGTCAGCTGTCTCTAAATTATTATATATCCTTAGGTTATAAAATGAAAGTGTACAGGCAGACCAGCGAAGACATCAAAGAGTCAGGATAGAATGCTCAGCGCAAAATGCTTAGTGAGTCAAAGATGCACAAAACAAACGGGCGGAAACAGGAGTCAGTTATTGTGACCCAGCTGTAAGAAACCGGCTGAATGAAAGGGGATTTACATATACAAAAGCCAAATAAATTCCATCACTAACACCAAAACAGAAGTAAAAAAAATTTCAGTGGGCTAAGGAGAAGCAGTCATGGAGTATGGATGATTTGTGTGATTTATTGATGAATAACAAATCTGCATTGGCCAAGAAGATGATGCTGAAAAGTTTGTCTGATGCTGTTCTAACTACCTGAGGAAAACAATCACAGTTCCTAACTCATTTATGATGTAGGCTTGCCCGGTAAAGGACCAGGGGAGAAGTCAATCATTGCCTCAGCAGTTAATGCACAGGTGTACATTAAAATTCTGGACACTTTTCTCATTCCATCCATTGGCGGCAATAGGTTTGGCGATGAACTAAGTGCTCAGGATGATAATACATATTGCTACAGCGCAAAGAGTGTTGAAGCGTTTCGTCAGGAAAAGCATATCAACTCAATGACATGGCCAGCAAACGGTCCAGATCTCAATCCAATTGAAAATTTATGGTGGAACTTAAAAAAACTGCCCCACAATTAGGTTCCAGCCTGTAAAGCCAAGTTGTCAACTGCTATTCGGGAAAGTAGGAAGCAAATTGATAAGGACCATTGTTTTTCATTAGTGTTGTCTATTCCTCAAAGAATTCGGTCATAAAAGTCAGAGGAGGAGCAACAAAGTACTAATTGTATTTTATTTTTTTCTATTGTTGATGATATACTTCTTTCCTAAACATTTAGTGATTTTATAATATTTTTTGTTTACTTTATGTAGAAAATGACATGCCATTAATCAAATGAATTAACTTTCAGTAAACCTTTTTTTCTGTCATCTGTGATTTTGACTGTTTGCTATAAAGTAAAAGGTTGGTTAAATATCCTCTAGGTGTGGTGATTCCGTAAATTTTGCAAGGGGTAAATTTAAACTTTGCTCTTAAACGTCTGCCACCTGAGATTTAGAGAACACTGTAGATTATTATATTATAATGTTATATATTCTATTTTGATAATATGAGAAACCATAAACACTTTTGCAAAGGATGCTGTAGAAGGGAAACATTTGTCATAGCTTATCATAAAAACGGTTGTGCCTGGTTATAAGTGCTGTATACTATGAAACTTATGTTGCATACCAGTCTGTTTGTGGAGGAACATCAACTTAACACACATGACTACACCTGATTGACATTAAAAGCATCCAATTAGCATTGTTCACAGTCAGACTTAAGTCTGGACCCTTTGCCGTCAGTCTGCAGATCTGGCTACACGAGTCTAGGCTAGACATTTGTAGAGCCAATGAACTGTTTCGGATTTATTTATATACATTGGCAGCAGCTGAAGGCCCTCAGTAAAGCTACTTATTGGTCCACTGTGCTTTGGCAGGTAGATGCTTGTCAGACTAATATCTTTGGCTAACAATTCTCTAGAATAGAGTAGAGGGAGGAACAATGGCCAAACCAAAGAGGTTAGCTATGTATGTACCTAAGGATCTTCTTTCCCTTGCATCATGTGCCAGCTTTATATAAGGATGGGGGGTCAAAAATGTAGCTCTTACCCCGGGCTTCAGAGCCACATGGCTGCTGAGTCTTTGTGGCCTGTCCGCAGACATTATTTTTGAATTCTTGAAATGTTTTAAAAATGTGTAATGGAAAATGCTTTTCTCTTCCGCTCTGCTCAATATTTCTTAAGTCATACATTATTTACAATTTAACATCGAGTCATTAATGGTGTTCGTTTTGGTTAACTTGTCACTTGTGATTATTTGTTTTATTTTGCTTTCATTTGAACTTTGTTAGCATGGTCATTGTAACTAAACAGTCAGTCCCCTCTTTCTATTGTCTCCAAAGTTTCTTTTATCTTTTTATGACTTTTCTTTATAACTTCATATCTGAAACTATTTGTCCATGGACATTAATCAGCTTTTATAACATAATAATTGAAGATCTGAATGATTGCTGACATTTTCAGATCCTATTTGTCACATACACATACACGTACATGCAGTGAAATGTTTTATTTTCCGCATATCCCA
>JAOUQX010000035.1:7560558-7574576 GCA_028566295.1 Liobagrus marginatus
AGGGAAAGGGGGGGAGAGAGGGGTTGGAACCAGATTCTGGGCTACTGTTCACAGAAGTTGTAGTCATGGCAGAAGACAGAGGTGACACACAGGTTCTGTTCTAAAGCATGTCTCACCTATTTAAAAAGCCAAGGTCATATCAAGTGTAAAGACATTTCAGACAGGGATTTCAAATACGTTTTCCAGAAGCGCACACAAAAAAAGGCAAACAGAAAAGAGGGCTGTTATTTAAAAGAACAAATGATCAGATTATTGTGTTATCATTTTGTAGAAAGTTAGGGTTAGGGTTATTATGGTGTATGAATTATTGATTTATTTATTAACATTAATTATTCAGAGAGAAAATAGCATAGCAAAAGATTTTGAAGTGAGATTGAGGGTCAAGTAACATTTTGTTTTTAAAAAAAATTGAGAGCAATAACACCCAGTATGATACTTTTACACTCATTCGGCTCTCTATTTATGATATTGATATTGCTATAGCTACATTTACTTAGTTTTATATTTCACATAATAGAACACTTTTAATCCAATATTATTATATAGTGTAGTCACATATTTGTATTATTGTACCTGTATCTATACAGTGTAATAATAGTACAATGTACATTATATGATTATATATATATATATGATTATATGATTATAGATAGATAGATCATAGATCGTATGATCGTAACAGATCATAGAGATTCTAAATGACTAAATGAAGTTTAATTGACGGCTAAATTATGAACAACAAATGTGTGATTGGTCCTGGACAAGTGCTAACTACACAAAACCATGTTACAGCACCACGTAATATCAATGACATGTAAAAGATATATGGTTTATGTTTTGAGTTTAACTGTCTATCTGATAACGAATGCTTTCAGAACAGACATCTGGATCTAGTGCAAGTTTATAGAGTGCTATGAGTAATATTGTTTAGATTCATGTTAGAAAAGCTGCTTGTGTTACAGCTGTGCATCTCACCAAGGTCGTGATTAGTTAGTGAGAAGAAGATGACCAATATATAGCCATATGTATTTCCGGGGTACTATAGAAATCTAAAAGAATTTTAATTAAGTGTCATAATTACTGTAGGTGGTCACTGATCATCGGGAGAAAATACCATCGCTACATACCTTAATATTTTACAATAAGGCTTCATCTGATTGCCAGAAAATGGCTTGGCTAGAAGTGCCAGTCCCTTTGTAGATAATACTTGTACTGTAGTGATTATAGTACAAGTACTGTTGTTCTGAACTGTAAAAAAGGAGTAAAAAAAAAAAAAAAAAAAGTCATAATTCTGGGATTTGGCATTAGATATACATTATGAGCGGAGATAACAGACTGTAAGTATCATTTTCTATTTCTTTAACCCTACACATGTTCTTATAGTTTATAAATGTGTGTATCATGAGGCAGCAAACGTTTATTATCCTCATTATCAGTCAAACTTTCTTTAGGGTAAACACGAATTCAGACACGGAAGGAGTACTGAATTTACACGTGCAAGGTGCTGTAAAAGAAGTGGGAAATTTCGATGTTTGGGTCATGACCTAACAAAATCTTCACACCCTTTCGACCTGGCACGATGCTGGTGAACAGGAAAATCTCACTGTCATCAGGTCTGTGCTTGACTGAGACTTTCCTAGTTCAACCTGTAGCTCAACTCTGATCTCATTCCCTTTTACTTTCTTTTCGTTTTTTTTTTTTTAACTTCTAACAATAAGAGATAAAAATGTTCAGTACTGCAGACGAAACCACATTAATGTTCTTTCTTGAATATAGAAAAGAAAATTTGTCTGTTTATGAAAATTTAATTACTATGAAAATTCGATCATTTTGTTATTTTGTACGTTTTCATTCAACTCAATTTAAAATGTGACATTGTGTAATGGATCTTGATCTTTCATGTTTATATATATATATACACACACACCGTATATATATACACACACAGTATATATGTGTATATATATATATACACACACAGTATATATATATATGTATATATGTACTGGGACACTACTGATGGTGTTCATTTGACTTGGATTACTGCAGTGGGGCCAGGTAACATTTTCCATTCCTTGGGGATTTTTAGATATTTAAACACCACGGAAATGTCCATATTTTATTTACATGAGAAAATCAATGTGACTCAGCCACTGTTCTCAGTAATGACCACGCTATAGCCTTTAAAGGAGAAAGATAAACATCTGTGACATATTAAACTAATCAGAGAAGCTGATACTGATGCTTAGGTTCAAAGGAATAACTCATGATGACTTTTTTTTTATAGCACCATTTATGTGGTGTTTTCATGGACGTAAATAGATGAGCAATTCTTATTGGAAAATGGGTATTGCTGCTGGATTGATTTAAAATTTCCCCCCAAAATCCTTTTAGATTACTACTGCACATTTTGCACCTATTTAGCTGTGTGATGCCTTCAGATGTGTCATGGATTCGCATTAAACCGGTAAAACTCTTCAAGCGCATTACTTTAAACCAGATGGAGGAAGCAAGTATAGTTTGCTGATGGGGTGACACGGGGAGGGACAGCATGTGTAAACCCTTGCATGTAACTGCATGTGTGCTGCTGGGGTTTTTCCCATTTTACAGTCGTTAAATTCATCTGGATTGTCGCAGGTAAAAGGTGTTAGTCGTGTTTTGGTGAATAACATGTTTTCTTAAGAGGTTAACGTTGCTATGTTACTCTGGAATTATGCACACAGAAGAGGCCACATTTAATTATCTGACTTTGACATTTGAAACTGATCTAAGACCATTTATAGACCTAAAAAAAAACTTTATATAGACTTAGATACAATTAGCCTGAAGTTGCACCCATCATCTTTCAATCTCCTCTACCAACTATATATTTCATAAAAACGTCACTTCCCAAAACTGCTCACGTTCAGTGATCTAACTAAAAAGTTAATTTTCAATAAAGAAGTTAAATAATTTGGATAATTTCCTGGGAATACAACTCAAATACCTTTAAAAGCTTTTTGATAAGTCAATGTTAATGGCCCCTGGTTAGAATGCATGATCAAGATTAGAGCTTAAATAAACACAACTGAATAAAAATCTGTTTATTTGTATAACCAAACCACAAAATCTTAAATGTAAAACATAAATAATAATATAAATTAAATGCATGCTCTATACACCAAATTCAGCAAATTCAAATTCGGGCGGACTGATTTATTAGACCTGATGTGTTTTATGAGATACAAAACTAGTGTGCTGTGCCAAGATTTTTTATTTTTTTTTGACCGAAGCATGTTAAATCTTATTATTAAACGACGTCTTTTGTCTGTACAGCAGGCTTTCAGTGTTCCAGGTGAGTGTATGCAGTTTGCTGTTTCCCCAAGACTCAACGTTTCTCAGTAAATATCCGCCAGGCGGCGCTGCGGTGCTACGGCACGCGCTCAGACAGCGGCCCCACTGAGGTACGCAAAAACAACACCGTAGAGAAATATTAACAGTGTGGAAAAATGAAATTGGATTATTATTTTTTTAAATTAGCGAGTGTGTGTGTGTCTGTGTGTGTGTGAGAGAGAGAGCTCATTCTATCGTCCTATCTAAGCCAAGAACCAGGCTGAACAGTGTGTCCCTGTACCTGCACTCTGTCTCTGTCACTCACGCGCCTGTTACTGCGCACGAGGAATGATAGGAACACAACGATTTAGATGAATCCAGCATGTTTTATTGCTCCCTTTCTTAATGCTTAACTGAATCTCTCTCTCTCTCTCTCTCTCTCTCTCTCTCTCTCTCTCTCTCTCTCTCTCTCTCTCTCTCTCAGAGCTATTACATAACTGACCGCGCGGCGTAATGATGCTCCTATAAGCTCACTCTAATTGAAACCATATCCCCGCTCACACATGCGACACTGGAACCTGGCTGATTTTCTGCAGTCTGCTTGGTCTTTAAAGGGGAATGTCGGGTGAATCTTGTCAGACATTAACTAAAGTATTTATTTGTTACCAAGTCTGCGTAATTCTTCATGTTCTTTAATACGCGTGCGTCTCTTTGATTCGTGTGTTGATTTATTTCGGAATCATTTCCAATATGAATCATCATTTGGGTCTCCGTCAGCCCCCGGCTGACCCGACTCGACTTTCAACCTGCTGCCCGTTTGCCTGAACCTTTAAGGCTTTATGGTGTTAATTCATGACCATAACAAATCATTCTTAATGACACCATTTCTAACATGACACAGCAGTAAACATGATCCTGTAGAAGAAAACGACTAAGCGTTGCCATTGCCCAGAAGTTAACACACTAGTCCCTACAGGTTTTATTCATTACCAACGATAAATGAAGTTATCTGTGTAAAATGTGGAGCTGCGCAGCAGCAGCAGTAGCGCTCCAGGCTTCGTGTCGTTGGAGCGGTGCAGAACGTGCTGAGCTCTGCGAACAGCGCGCGCACATTACCGGCTTGCAGGTGGAAAGTTCATACTAGTGGGGGACATGAAATTAAAGACGTAGAAAACTTTTAACTCACCCCCAACCCTCCCACCTCCCCGGGCATGTGTCCAGACCCCGCACGCTCCAGCGCGCTCCGCCTCGCTCCGGTGGGGGGGGCTAAAGGCCGCGCGCGCCCTGGCCCACCGCCTCGCTACCTCCGCTATATAAACACACATTGGGAGCTCGCTTAGCGACTCGAACTCATATTGAGAAACTATGTGAAAAGAGAGAAAGAGAGAGAGAGAGAGAGAGAGAGCATCAGAAAAGAAGGTAGACAAACGCTCCACAGTCAGTTGAAGCTTTTCTAGCGCTGTGTAGACATCAGCATCCGTGCACATTCCGCAGAGGATTATTTCTTTTTCTTTTATTTAACCTATTGACCAGAACCTGAATTTTAGTGTATCTTAAAATAGTTTATAGGCATATATAAAAAGGATTTTTGAGTGGTAAGGGAAATTTTTTAGGAACTTATTGTCTCACTTATATACTTTTATAACAGGTTTGAAATTCTAATCAGCTTGCCCACGTGGTTATATTAGCCTGACAATTTCCCGGCAATTTGTCATTCCTCCAAAAAAAAATTCCAACATCCACAGAAGGATTCGGTTTTAAAATGATGTGCCAAAGTTTATCTTCGACTTATTTCTTTTTGGATACAATTAATTAAAATCCTGACATTTTCCCTAGCTTAATTAAACTTTTATAGTGTAGTGTATGTGAGAGATTTACTTCAAAGTACAGCTGCAGTTTGTTCAATCTTTTAGTAAAATACCTGCAGAAAAAAAACTGCAGCGCACGCTCCGTTTAACAAAAAAAAAAAAGAAAAAAAAAAAGCTTGATATCGACTCGAGCTTTCCGGGACGCTCGTCACAATGCTCTTCGGGAGTTTGGACCTGGTGTCTGCGCTGGCCACGCTGGCCGCATGCTTGGCCTCAGTAGCGCTCCTGATCGCCGTGTCACAGCAGCTGTGGCAGCTCCGCTGGACCGCCACGAGGGACAAGAACTGCAAATTGCCTATGCCAAAGGGCTCCATGGGCTTCCCCATTATCGGCGAGACGTGCCACTGGCTGGTCCAGGTAAGCGCAACTCTCCTCTTCCCCACATGTCCGAGCGCAACAGGCGCGCCACGCTCATCTGCTCCATCGAATAACTCAACTGTCTTCTCTTCATCTCCTTATTTCTGCTCAGCCCAGTTTTATTGACGATTTCTATTAATTACTCTATTACTGATCTATTACTTATATGAATCTATATCAAAATATGTGCATATTTATCAGTCACTCATAAGGATGGGGGGGGGGTTAAGGTGATGCTCCTGAATATACAAAAAAATAAGGCTTTTTATGTCTACATTTTTTGGGTCTATAATGTAATGCCAAACTATATATATATATATATATGAAAAAAATAATAAAGCCTGATTTTCTTCTCGTGCTCTGCGTCATTTGTTTTGCAAATCGGTACAGAGGCGCGATGAGTATGCCCCAATAAAATCCATGCACGTGCGCGCTCTGTCACAAGCGCTCCAGCAGTGGCCATGGATGCGCGCTCGCATGGATTCCCGGTCGTGTTTTATGGATTATCGCGTCAGAGTTTGTCCAGGAAAAACCTTTTTTTGCTATACAGTTAGCGGTCAGTCCACGTGGATACACTATTTTCCGCTGTCAGGAGAGAAGCATGCTATTCCGGCTATGAGGTATGTAATTACCGACTTTCGACGCGCGCCAGAGCTCCGTAGTAATGACTCAGCGAAGCGTAAAGTAGAGGTCAATTCTGGCACTGTTTGATGTTGTACTGCTCTAAAATCCCGTAAAATACATAAATTAAATCGTCGACGTTGAGCGTTTGCGTCTGCATAATTGCGCTCCCGGTACGCGTTCTTTGGCTCCCAGCGTAACAGGAGCGCTTTAATGAACCAAAGTCGATGCGCTTCAGAGCGCAAAGGACTGCCGTGATGCCGTTCGAATACACTGAAGTAGTCTAATCCGCTGTCGAAGGGGGGATCCGAGTAAGTGCCACGTTTCTGTGTACAGCTGGATGTTTTCCAGTGATGGCCAACTGCCCGAGACCGCTGCAAAAATAAACACCCGTTAGAGCGTAAAGAGTCAGTTCTATTGTTTGCCACGGAAAAAAAGGAATCGGCTGATTATGAAACATTTTTTCTGCCAAAGTCAAATTCTCGTGGTAAATGCGGTGTTTTACATCTACACAAAGCTCAATGAAACAATTCCCCTGCAAACACTCTGATCACACGCTAAGCTATCGGCAAATCAACTATTGATTACTATCTATTGTTATAACTATGAACTACTATCATCTATTAAATGGAAATGGATACAATCCCAATCCCAGTGCGGAGCTCCAAATCCTTATCAGAACAGACCAGCGTTCCCTGTGCGTAAAACTTTACAAAACACGGCAGCATCTGTGAAAAAAAGGTCTGGCTGCCTATGAGCAGTATATTTAGACAATCAGATTAAAATCTCCGAACACATGCCAAAAGTTGTCACTTTTGAGTTTTGTTCTGAACAAGTGATCTACCATGCGCACGTGAAGCTCGTCACGTTTTGGCGTGGTATTTAACGTGCAATGTTTCCACAGATGCTCCAGCCAACAGATGGTCATGTTCTTGGTCACTTTCTCGTCTTTAGATCAACACTATGGCTATGAGTAAAGCCCCTATTACGACATACTATGTTGTAATACGCGGCTTCGGATGTACACGCACGCGCGCGCGCGCACACACACAGTTCGTTTTGCTCGCTCTCTGCTCATCACCCAACATCTACGGCTCTCTAGCGTTCTCTATACTATATATTCCTATTCTATATTTAAAACGGACATCGATACGTTTTATGTTTCCTCCTAATCTCCACTTTACATGAATGAAATAAAATTAGCACATCAACTACATAAATCCCATTATTATTCACTACTCAATGTTTTTTTTCCCTAATACTTGCATGATTCCGTTGTTTTACATTATTGAGTGTTTGATGCATATCACAGAACATCCCTATTTTAGAATAGGAATTCCTTTCTCTACATTGTGACCATCCCAAATATTTGGTCCAAACGTGGTTGCTGGTATTGAAACAAAGCTTCGTATTGAAACGGAACATATCCTTCATAGAGAGAAGCAACATTTATCAAATTTGAAATTTGATTCACCCAATTGATTGACCCAAATTAAGCAACATTTATCAAAATTGATAACGTATTGATTATTATTGACTCAATGGCACTATTTGCATTATATATTAAATAAATATGATATATTTTCAATATATAAAGGAGAGAGACTTGCTGCCGTAATGCACAGGTCACCCAGCGGGCACCGTTAAGCAGCCCTTTATGCCACTTGCCTATCTTAGAACCACTCCTTCACCCTGACCCAGACCACTTTGGGTTGTAAAGCGGGCACAAAGCTTTTTATGAGGGGGGTCACTGTGATTTCACCCCCTCTGCTGGGATAAAGGGCACAATTACATGCATAAACTTATACTCTCTCAGCTTCTCATTCACTCAATAACTCATTCACTTTCACTCTTACCCCAAAAACACCAATACTCACTCAGTCAACTGTTCCCTCCTCTACTCCCCTACTTTCTGTCCCTACTCATTTGGGATTACTGTGCATGAAACGGGAGTGAGTGACAGCACCAAAGCATGGCCCCTCTTTCACCCCTGGAACACACCATCAACCCCTCAAACAGCCTCTTTCTTTAAGGTGGGATGGAATGGGGCAAGAGAGAAAGAAAGAAACTGGTGGCAAGGGGCTTGGCAGCGTAAGCAGGAGGTGGCAATGGGGAGGGTGAAAGTAAGAATAAAAGAGGTCCTGGGGTGAACGCTCACACTGCACTCAACAACTGTAATCTCTCTCCGCATACTGTTTCCAGGTCAAAGGGGAGCCCATTCTTCTGACCCAGCCTTGTTCAGCCAGCTTTAGCCTCTTTTCGAGTGAATTCTGGCACCTGTTCAGAGCATTCTTTATTTGGCGATTCCTACCTGTTACTCACCAGCCTGCCTTCAGTAACACATGCAGGACTCCCCATATCGGATTTCCATTACAGTAAGACCTCACTCTTTCTTTTTTAGCCCTTGGCTCACAGCCAGCACCCTCTTTGGCACTGGGGTGCAGGGGCTCTTTCTGGATGATGGATCGAAGAATAAAGGCTCCTCCACTTCTCCCTCCTTTATCTACATCCGCTAATCTCTGGCTCTTTTTCTCTCTGTCTATCTGTCTTACTTTCCCTATTGCATTATTATTACCTCAATGGAGGCTATCCAATGCACAAAAACATTCCAGCTGGCTATTTCAGTACATGGATATTATGTGTATTTATAGTGAAGGTGCAGATTAGCATGGAGGACCCGCAATCCCACGCAATGTTGTTACATGCAAGACTAAATCAATAAATATGACACTTTCTAGCCACTGAAACACGTAATCACCTCCTAAGGGACAGAGATGGGGAGGAGTGGGTGAATTCATGCCAAAATATGAAGGGAAAGCCAAGGAGGTGGAGATAGATGGCGTTACGTAAGTGCCAATCCAAACAGGAGTTGCGTTTTTCAAATCCCTTTGCATTGCTTGTCATTCTCTTTTTTTCTGTGACCCTTTCCATGGTTTTCAGATGTGCTTCAAATAGCATAGAAAATCCCTTTTTCTCCCTAGCTCAACCCCCCGACCACGAAGCAGCGCAGCATTTGGGTCACCCCCTTGCTGATCTGAATAAATATAATTAAAAGAGTTTTTGTGGTTGTAATAAAGGGGTCATTTGTATAACATTTCCACAGCCACACAAAGGCTACATTTATATAGCAGGAGACTCAACCGGTGTCCAATTTACACAGAAATTTGTATTTTTAGTTTGTATTTTATCCTCCAGTGTGTGAATGGGGCCAGTGGAAAAAAAGTAGTTCCCTTTATTGCACCCCTTGTTAAATGTCTGATAAATTTCTTTTCAAATCTCAAAGAAACTGTTGAGAATGGACAGTTCCATTAACCTGTTCATGGCCAAGAATGTAGACTAGAACAGATCTGCCCTGTGTGTTTTTATTAGCATGAACACACACACACAAACACACACTTGGTCAAAATTCAGTGCAGTGGAGTCCATCTCTGTTTGTTCTTCCGTCTATCCTTTTTCCTCGTCTCTCCTTCCAAACACATTCTCCATCTGGACAGTTCCTCATTCTTTCACTTTACTCTCCCAACACACCACTCATTCCTTACAGGTTTTCTGCATAAATAAGCTTGGCAGCTTAAATACATGTGGGTTAAAAGCGGGAAACAAAAGAACAAAACCTAAACTTAGCAAGGATTTTTATCTTTTCCCTGCAAACCTTTTATCATCATCCACTTCATCTTGTATATCTCTTTGCATAATATGAAAACGTTTGACCTGTTGCTCCGACTAAATTAGCCAGCCTATAGATGATATAGATAAAACAACTCTCTTCAATTATTTATTGAAAAAAGATCCTGCAAAGAAAATACTGCTGTGTGTGTGTGTGTGTGTGTGTGTGTGTGTGTGTGCACTAGTATTCAACAGAGAGTTCGTGTGTGTATCAGAGAGAGAGAGAGAAAACTGCAGATTATTACCTCATTGCTTTTCCAGGGTGTGTGGCACTTTCGTGCGTCAGTCGCCCTTTTGGGGTTTTCCTTTCTTTCTTTTTTTTTGTTCGTGTTCTTTCTCCGCACGTCTGTGCTTCATTGGCTTTGTGAGAAGGGGGCGGACATTTCTCACCTTCTAGCCAAATGTCATCTGGCCGGCCACACCTCACTCACTTTCCCTCGTCGTTTTAACTCGCAGCCTGCCCTGCTATTTCCAGACCAACGACTCATCCTGCTATTAAGCTGCAATCGTTCTGCAGCCCATTTTGCACCATCCCTTGTCATCATTCATGATTGTTCTTACACTTTCTCAGACACTTCATTCTCATCCCCAGCACATTTAGCAGATTTCGAACTCTTCTGTTTTGTATGCGTCATGCTTAGATTCTTTATATTCAACACTAAAATGCAAAACGGATTTGTTTTCAAATTAGGGTTAGGGTTAGGGTGCAAGTGTGTGCTTGCCGGTCTGCAATTTCCACTAAGTTCAAGTGTAATGCCCATTATGCAGTTTCTGTACTTGTGTGTGTATGTACTGTATGCATGTGTGCAAGAGAGCATGGATGCTGTGTGTGTGTGAAAGACTAGAGTCTTGTCCTTACTTTGTATTAAGCTCTGAAAACGACTTGTTTCTCTCACAGCACACAGCCTAGGAGTGTCGACATGAACACACTTCCACCCACCCACCCACACTCAAGCATGTTCATAAACTGTTGAAGGGTGTGATGCCGAGATTTAGGTGTTAGCAAGAGGCTTAACTAGATCCGAAGGGAAAAATATATACTTTCGCCATGTGGTGACATTGGTTTTTGCTTGTAATGTCTTCTGGATGAAGTCTTCTTTCTATGTTTGTGACTGTGATAGTGTTACCTCCTCCCCCTTAGACATGGTCACGTCTCAATCGCATTACTTGTGTTGTACAGTGGATGTGGTGACCGTCTAACCCTCACTGCGCGCACACACAACTTCTGTATTTTCTTACCCGTACACTGACACAGTCTTAACCCTATCACTACATGGTCTGTAGAGTTGGAGGGTTAGTGTTACATACTGGCATACGATCAGTCTTGCTTTTTAAATACAGAGCAGTTGCCAAGGATATTTGACATTTACACTCTTCGGTGTTCACCGCCACATACCGAGACACCAACCACAACTTAGCTGCTTACGTTTTTTTTGTTCAGTGCTGCTGACTTTGCCTCACTGTAATCAAAGAATCTGCTGTTACACCGATCCGTCATTTTCCATTAAATGAGATAGATATGTATCGATTACATTTAACTTCCATTCGCCTTAATCCACCATCGTATCTGGCAACGTTACAGCATTTGCTCACATTGAAGTGTCTCTGAAAGATCAGGAACGTGCAGGATCTGGGCTCGTCTAATATGACAGCTTTGATGCTGTGGTCTTTAAGAATTACAATAAATGTCCATTCAATCAACCTTATATACAGTTTCACAGACAAGAACCAGAATTATATTTACCCATTATTATGGAATGTAAGAACATTTCAAATATTCCACAGAAAGCCAGGAAATGCCACCATACATTTTAACAAAGAATCTGCCAAACACAAATATGTGCAGTAATCAATGAAACTGATTGATTACATCTTTTCGTTAAGACCCCTAAAACAATAACTAAATACTCGTATGGGGTTGGGGTGGTTCAATGGTCAGTGATCAGAGGGTCGGGGGTTCAAGCCTCGCACCAGGCAAGCTACCATCATTGAGTCCTTGAGCAAGGCCCTTAACCTCATTTGCTGTATTTTCTGGCTGACCCCGCACTCTGACCCCAGCCTTCAAATTCGTAAGGTGGGATACGCAGAATAAAAAAATTTCACTGCGTGTACGTGATAAATAATTTAATAAAGCATTTGAAATAGAAGCACATAATTGTAGGTTAATGTTGCCAAAAAATTCTTTACAAACATATTTCTTTATATTCTCACTACATTTGAACTTGTTATTAGGCTATAATACCCACATACAGTAAACACATGCTGAACGAGGCACTCCAGTGCCAGTGTACTGAGGTAAAGTGAATACAAGCCAACCCTCTCTATCAGCCAAACAAGCAGGAAAAAGCCCTCCATGCAGCTAAAATTATCCCTCCAAAAGAAGCGTCTGTGTGCTGCGTGCTATGAGAAACAGGTCACAAATCTTGCATTAGTAATGGAGGAGGGGACCAGGTTAGCAAACAGCTCAAACTAAGCTCCCTGCTGTTGGACCAGTATGTGAGTGCGCATGTGTGTGTACGAGATTGCGAGGTTACAGTGGCTCCTTATGTGCGTTGCAGAAGTCTCCAGGGCTGCAGTCAATTACTGTGGATTATAAAGAGCAAGAGGTTTAGTTACTAAGAACTCTGTCATAGCGTCTTACTTCTTCAGTGCTGCAGAAAAAAAAGTCTAGCTTGAATAACTGTACATCATGTTACATGCAGTCGAGGAAGAATCATAAGAGATTTTTCTCCCTGTTTGTGTTGTCTCATTTGGTCAGTCGGTTATTCTCTAGCGCTTTATCCTGTTCAGGGTCGTGGGGGCGCTGCAGTCTGAGGCAGGGTACACAGGGGACAATCGGCAGTTAATTGCAGGGCGTTGTCTCATTTTATCACGAGTAAATCTGATGTACTGTGAGATACGTTTTATGGACATATTTGCTGCCAGAGGATGTCTGTAATACAATGGTAAAAACAATTATTTGCGCAGGATAAACTCTCTGCATTAATCATGTCTCAAAGTCTTCTTGAAGTCACACTTATTATACCGCTTCTTCTCTTCTATGGGTCCTAATCGCACCACGATTATTCCTTTCCGGCTGCACCCTGGACTAAGAGTTAGCTATTACCCTGTTTCAGAGGATCATTCAAGCCAAGCTGGCCCATGAAGCTCTTCTCTGTTTCACATCCTTATGATGGCCATATTCTAATCTCTCTATCTGTGGTACCCCTAACTAAAGGTCAAATGCCCGATACCTAATAACTGCAAATAAATGGATGTGCACAAAGATTCCAGTATGTCACATGTATCAAGCAGATCAGTCATTAAACGTCGTCACTTAACTTTCAAATAAAAACATCAAAAACAAGCAACAACATTCACATAGAACAGGACATGGCATTTGGAAGTACAGTAGGTTGTTGGAATCAGGTTTGCCAATTCGTTAGGCTAATTGTGTTTTGTGAGAACAGTACAGGTCAGTTGATTAGGAAATATTTGGAATAAGGTAGAATGGGTTGCTTACAGCAAGAATACATAGCCATCCAATCTGCAGCACTTTTGCAGTGCACTTTTATCTGATACACATACAATATACTGTATAAGGTTCCACACGCCAACTGATGCCATTCTGAAATCAAAGATCAATAGGATTCTAGATGGGTTTGAATATTGTATTTAAACTGGCAACCCAAGTTATATGAAAATTCAAAAGTAATACCAGAGCAATATTACATAATACAGAGCCATATTGGATTCTAAACAATTACATTACTGATTATGTAGCTGCTGATGTCATTTGAAACTGTTACTGGAATGAATTTCCTTGGCAAGCTAAATCTACCCAACACTCTGCTCTACTGCGAAGCTGGGTTGAGCAGTGAGAAGTTATGAATGGGATTATATAGATGTAATGATGAAGAACATAAATAAATCAGCCTGTGTTTGGGGTCTTTATATGTTTAGGTAATACAGGTGTGAATACTGACTGCCATCATTTAAGTAACCCGGGTTTCTGTGCTGAAATCTTAGACCTGAGCAGGAAGTTCACACAGGAAGTTTGGACCATTGCACTCATGGACAGAAGTGCACATTAGATCACTTCTTCCATGTAATCTCAGGGGATAACTGCTATGACTAATCCACTTATAGAATGTCTGCCATGAAGTGGACCTTTGCAACCTTGCAAACAGCTACAAGTGCATGGGTTAATCTTTT
>JAOUQX010000035.1:7584373-7598599 GCA_028566295.1 Liobagrus marginatus
TTTTTTTTTTAGTGTGTGTGTGTGTGTGTGTGTGTGTGTGTGTGTGTGTGTGTGTGTGTGTGTGTGTGTGTGTGTGTACGTGTACGCGCGCCTGCGCCTTAAACAATAAGAGAGAAAGAGTGAGAATGAAAGAAATACTCAACCTGTGTGCTATTATGAGTGTTTTGTCTCCATGATGTCTAGTTACATCAGGTGTATGTGTGTGTCTGAAAAGACATAAGACTCTCGACACAAACTGGGGACAGAGAACTTTCATACGGCAAAGTGTATATTAAGAATCACTTAAAAATCACTACAGAACACCGAGTTTGCAGGCCACCATATTTGCTGCTTGAGAGTCAGGATTGTTGTCGTCGTGTCGGAGCAGAGCACTGTGTGGCCTCTGCTGAGAGGGACTGTTCTTTTTCCTGCTGCTCCACCTTGCAACACTATGATGCAAATGGACAAATAGGTCAATTGATGGAGTAAACAGATTTGCCTATAATCAGTATGTTGGGGTTTTTTTGGCAAATGTAAACTTTCAATGCCACTTCACACAAACTATGTGAGGGACTTGCAGTGTGATCGAAAGGGAGGGGCACTAGGACCTTTGGTGGAATAAAAAAAAAAACCCTATGGAAGACCTTTATCAGTTCTTTCACCACATCATGCAACAGATTTTTTTTGTTGATAAAACATGCCACTGATCGTTCTAATATTAATAATTAAATGAAAAAAATAAAATCTGCTGCTTCAATTGTACCGCTTTCTAACGAAGTAGATAGCTATGGTAGCGTGCACGTGAAGTTTGCTTGTTTTGTGATGATCGGGGGGCAGAGATTGGCAAATCATTGCATTGTCTATTCTTTTAACATTATTACTATTAATATTATTGTAATAAATCTTATTTTAAGTGTTATTTTTGTCATATTTCAGAATAGAGTTCTAGTATAAAGAAAATCTGTTGGTAAATATTGTTATATTTAGAATAACATGAATGGCAATTATATTGTAAACAGTGTTTAAATGTTAATATGGTTTTATGCTATTGTAATTATTCCCTTATCATTATTACCATCATTGCATTTAGTTAATATTAATAAACACAGAAGCACTTGTGGGGGTATGTTTATATATTGAGTGCCATGCGACTACATGTTGATTATTGAGTTTGTCTGTACATAATATTTTATTTCCTTTTTACAAATCCACATTTCACTTAGTTTAAATATGGATGTTTGAGCTTCCTTTTTTTGTTACAATGGTTCTTAAATGTACTTGGCAATTTTATAAACCCCTGTAATAAACTATAATGTGAAAATCCACTACATGTGACTTATTTGCTGGTTTAACTCTATAGTGGGTGGCGTTACAGAGAAGCTAGAGGGCCCCTGGTTTAGTTCTAAACTTGGATTGGATTTGATTACATTCTGTGTTGCTTACAGGGCATTGTGTTTATTTTTTTCAGATCCTATTTATCACATACACATACATGCAGTATTCGCATATCCCAGCATATGAATTTGAACACTGGGGTCAGAGTGCAGGGTCAGCCAGAACGAACAGCACCCCTGGAGCAAGTGAGGTTAAGGGTCTTGCTCAAGGACCCAATGACAGTAGCTTGCCTGGTGCGAGGCTTGAACCCCCGACCCTCTGATCACTGACCAAGAGCCTTACCATTGAGCCACCTCACCAACGGATTCACTGTAACCTTGCTCAAATATACAACATATTTAGAAAACAACAAACATTTCTGCTGCATCACCCTCAGAATGAGGTTCCCTGTGAAGTTTTTTTCAGCATGCAACACAAGTTTCTGATTATGATTAAACACAGTTCAGTTGTCAACCACAGTTATTTGTCATCGTCCCACATTAAGCAAAGACCACAGCGCACTCTTTTGATGATCTGTGGTGAAACCTTGCCTGCGGATAATGCTTGTTTTGTGACAAGGAAATAAGTGATTAATTATATTGCATTGCTTTCTTTGATGCTGTGAATATTGATGAACCAGTGTCATGAATGCACACGACAAGGTACATTTTTTTTAGCGTATAGTCTGTCTGCAGTCTAATGACATCATATTTCCTCCATAATTATCTGGTTAATCGTCACTGCAGGCACACACACACACAAACACACAAACATCGACTTCCTCTTTCTTTCAAGTGGAGTGGTACAGGGAACAGCCACAAAGCACAGTTCAGCACACAACAGCCAAATCCAATAGAAGCAAGATGTGCCGACTGGCACGTACTGTACACGTCCGAGTTGGTACACAGACATGATTGGAAAAACACCCATACAGCCACAATTTGTTGACATTCTCAGAATGTACCACAAGCTACGTACTTAGGAAAAAGTTTTATAAATGAGGACTGATACGGTAATATTAGCATTTCTTGTGGATCGCAGTATACGAATCAAAATTATTTACTGCTTAATGTAATTCTTGTATTGCTTTATTACACTTTACTGGATAATAATGAAGCGATGAAGGCCAAAACCTAAACCACATGCTTGCTATACAAATGAGATCTGATAAATAATATAGATTAATATGAAAACAAGTAGTAATAAGATTAATCTCTTGTGTGGTTAAAGTACAACTATTATAAGTAGTATAAATAGTCAAAACTTAGATGGGCCAGGGGGAGTGATAATGACCCAAGCACTGACAGGAAGGCTTTGGCAGAAGAAACTGAAAACTGTTGAAAGATGTGTTCCAAGTCTCAGACTTCAATCAGATCAATGATGATGATGATTACAATATTTTTGCTGGTATTGGCCAAGAACACAAAACGGAGAACAAATGTTCTGTGCATGACAAATTGTACACTTGGATGGGTAAAACTAGAAAACCTAGCATATTATGGTGCGCACACAAACACACCCACACACACACACAGTATACAATTCTTTATGGTTTAAGATAGGGCATCCCACAGATGCTCAATCAGGTTTGGATCAATGGAAATAGGAGGCCAAGATGGCGCTGTCATGCTGCTCTGATAATTCCACAACAATTTTTGCAGTGCAGCAGGGTGCATTATAAAAGGCTTAAAAAGGCCACTGTCATTAGGGAATTCCCTTTCTGTAAAGAGATGAACTTGGTCAGCAACAATGTTTAGATGGGTGGTACGTGTCTCAGTAACATACACAGGACTCAGGTTTGCCAGCAGGACATTGCCTAGAGCAGTGGTCACCAACATAGTGTCCGCGAGCACCAGGTCTCTCGCAAGGACCACATGAGTAACCCACAGGCCCGTTTTAAAAATAGCCCACCATAGCACCACTTAACAGTGAGCTGCATCTATATTTTTTCGTTGTTATTCTTTTTTTTAATGAGTCTTGCATTAATGTCAATTTGAAAATATTATTATTTATAAAGATGTATAGAAATAAAGTGTTGCATTTTGCTATTTATCCGTTTCCTACCTTGTTCAATCATTGCTGATAATTATTGTGAGAAATCATTAACATGATCAGCGTCTTCACATATATGAATAACATTCATTATAAATAATAACATAATTAAAGGTATATTGAGCAAATTTGTTATTTCAGAAGTGAATACCAAACTGGTAGCTCTTCGCATTAATCGCTACCCAAGAAGTAACTCTCAGTTAAAAAGGTTGGAGACCCCTGAACTAGAGCATCACACTGCTTCTGCTAGCTTGCCTTCTTCCCATAGTGCATCCTGGTGCCATCGCTTCCTCAAATACAGTAAGTGATGTACACGCACACGGTACGAACACCGTCTCTCACACACACACACACACACGCGCGCGCATACACACACCTGACTGAGAACAACTATTTCACATGCTGCCTAACATCTCGCCATCCCTTTTAGTTACTCACTTCACCTGTCAGTGCAGAGTTAAGGTTATATACTGTATATATATATATATATATATATATACACACATACAGTATATATATATATTTTCCCACCCATCCGGTCAACCATCTCCACATCAGTCTCATTATCCCCAGTTTTGCTCAGTGACTCCACTTGCTCTATGCTTCTTATCAGCTCATATAACCAACAATGGACTTCTTTCAGCTTCCAACCCCTACAAACCTCCATCTCCAAGCTAGGAATTCTGATTTCCGACCGCAGTGTTTGGGAGTGTGCCTGGGAGCAGATATTTGGAAAACGAGGAGATATGTTTAGGGTGATTAGATCCTTTCATTGTTCTCTGAGGAAAACGCTCAATAAGGGAGCCACAGTCCTTGTTGGCCATCGACGTCTGGCCAGAGCCAGCAAGTCCCTCATCTCCACCACATTCTTGAGGAAGTTTCAAATGTTTGTATTTCTACTGCGGACATTTTGCCAATTTTCCTCAATTAGACACACAAAGGTTTCATTGAGAAGATATAGAGCTCTTTGGGCATGCTAGCCTTACACTTTTAGGTACGGCGCTATGATGAGGAAATAATGTAGTGATTGTTATTCATGGATGCATCATTAGAAATTTGATATATACAAGCAAAGAGTGGTACATTGTGTTTGTGTGTGTGTGTGTGTGTGTGTGTGTGTGTATGAAGGGGGTGTGTGTAAAAATAAGTAAATTTTTGTGTTAAAATAACTTTGTCCTAAGAACAAATACATTTATCAAATGCTGTTTCATTTAGCGACACATTTTGGATACAGTTGACTGTTACAGCAAAACAGATGAACTAAAAATGAAGGTAATCATTTGTGGCATTTCACACAAAACATGCATTGTTTGTGTGAAATGATGATATGTCTTAATGCTGCTAAATTCCTGCATTACTTTCTTTTAAATGAAATTACCTTCCTAGTTTAACCATGAGAAAGTTATTCAGTGGTTCATTAGGACAACGGTAATATATGCAACTTTGGTTTGCCAAAAATGTACTAATATTAAAGCATGCATCAGCAGAACTTCTAAATAATGCATGGTTTAAATCTGGGAGTAAGTAATTGCTACAAGCTGATGTGGGCTTTAAGCCTTCAGCTGTAGAGGCAGATGAGCGTGTTGACAAGACTTTAAGATGTGAGTCCATGTTTGAATTAACTCTAAACTATGGTTCCGTTTCCCTGAGAAAGTTCTCTTAAGGTACACGTGGTTGGATGGGAAGAACTCTTTCCCGTGTGATGCTGCAGTGTAGATCAGCAGCATAGAAAATGGATGAACGTGCACAATATTCCTACTGGGTATTACTTTGCTCATTCACAGATTTAAACGTCTCACTTCTCTGGAAGTCTCTTTAAAAGTCAATCATATGTTCGTATACATACGCACAGCACACTAACAGTTTCACAACAGTTTCAACATGCCTATAAGACAACGACAAAAATGGTCCCTTTCTCCTTCACTACGTATCTCGCTTTAAATTCACAATCCTCCCATTGTGCTTCAGATCTGGCAGACTAAGTACACAGCCTCTTACTCCTGATTATATTTTGACAGTCGGCGGGCTCGAGACTGTGTATAACTATGTGTGTTTGTGTGTTTTATGTATGTGTATGTGTACAGTGTTGTTTATGAACCAAACCTTTTAGAGGATAAGATGCAGCGTTCTGTTAACCGGCTGCGGTCTGCCTCTTAAAACATGATCCAATCTGGGATCGTTTTGCGGATTAATAGCTGGAAACCAACTACATGATTCATAAACACTCACCAGGAAAGACTTGGACTCAAAACTCCAGTCAAACACTGAGGAGAGAAATCACACTCTATTTATGATGAATTATTTTCTCTATTTCCTAAGTACATGGTGAACACAGTGGTTTGTTTTTTCAATGAATGTGGTCACATCATTACAGGGTCATAATTAACTCATTTATTATGAAAATATTAGATAGCGCGTATATAATATACCTGTTTTCCTACAGGTCAACACTGCATACTGTTACACAGAGAATTTGAAGGTTTTTCCACAAGGACAAAGGAAAGGGCTTACTACACTGACTGGTCTGTCCAATGCTTATGTGTTCTCTCACACTCCTCAACAAACTGGCAGGCGCGGTGGTACAGGCTTGCTTATGTTTCAGAGATGGTGCATCATACTTTTGTCTCATCTCATCTCTTCTGATCATTTGATTTCCATACTGTTAGTATCATCATCTCTCCATTTAATTCACATTAACACTATCTTATGCCCTCCTGCCTCCCTTGGAAACTTCACTGTCAAACTGGACATCCTCCAGTAGGAAAGTACCTCTTCTACTGATGTCACCTCTCCCACTCTCCTCAGCGGTGCCTGACAAGCCCCAGTCCTCCTGCCTTGTCTTTCTTTTACACTTTTTAACCTGACATTCAACAGCAACACTCCACCATACAAGGGAGGAAGTGTCCTGCACCTGGTCTTCAGCTGGCCCTCCCTAGCCGTAAACACTGACGTTACTAACCTTCACATTGAGATCACTTCTTTATAGACTTCACCCTCATTTCGCTTTCTGTCTGTAATTAATCGACTAGCAACCGCCAATCAAGCTCTTCTTTCACACCAAGGTGTGTTATTTTCTCTGGAGCGTTTTGAACATTACTTGATCCGTTTACCGTGTAAAGCAGCAATTAGCGAAATTTAAAAGCAGTTGAGGGAAAATGGATAGAATATTCATGACGATCCCCATCAGCTGCCATGATGACTGCGAAAAATCCTTTCACAAGCATTTGTTCCAGACAACCACCTTAACATATTTCCTTAAGTTACTTCTTAACACTCGAATTAAGTGACTTTCCATGTTCTGTCACCATTTGAGGAGGATGCCAAGTAAAAATCCCCAATTCAAAGAAGGCTCTTCATCTTAAACCACACCCTGTTGGTTAAGGTATACCTCATACTGAAGTTCTTAAGATTAGCCTCAAAAATAAAATAAATGTGATACAGCTGCGTGAGTTTTCTGTCTCACATTAGCATGAACCTCACCAGAAATCAGTCTTTTATTAGATTGGCCAGTTTCTTCACCCCATTAACCATGGAGAATGCAAAATAGGATTGAGCCAATTGTAAATGATTACTGATGACACAACAAGGTTTAGTGGCTTTCCTGCCTTCATTAGTCATCTCTCTCTCTGTCTCTCTCTCTCTTGCACACACACACACGCAGACAGACACACACACACACACACACACGCGTACACACACACACGCACACACACACACACGCACGCACACACACACGCACGCACACACACACATACACACACACACCTCTCTCAATCACATCAAGCATTTTGAACAGAACATTTCATAAGTCTCGCTCATTCTCTCTCTCTCTCTCTCACATACACACACGCACGCACACACACACGCACACACACACCTCTCAATCACATCAAGCATTTTGAACAGAACATTTCATAAGTCTCGCTCATTCTCTCTCACACACACACACACACACCTCTCTCAATCCCATCCAGCATTTTGAACAGAACATTTCATAAGTCTCACTCATTCTCTGTCCCTCTTTCTCGTTTTAGTTTTGAGTGAACTGGTATACTGTCACATACGCACACACACACACACACACACACACACACACACACACACACACCTGAATCAGAATATTTTTTCCCTCTAAGTCCATAGATTTAAAGAACATACATGCGCTGTATAAAAGTCAAGCTATTACTTATTTAATGACTCTTATACCTCCTCTTATATATCAGCTGCACTGAATCTGCTCCTTTTGGTTCAAAAGTTCATGTCTAGTAGCATCAAGTCAGGTCACAGTCCAGACCGAAATCAGCAAAGATTTCTGGAAAAGATTTACACTAAATAAATATCAGATGTTCATACCTCTTCTGCTTCTTCACAGGCTCATGGTGATGACTGGATGTGCAAAGATTTGCTATCAACAAGAGACAGAATTCTCAGAATATAGAGGAAAAAAGTAGTCATGAGCTGCAAGTTCAGACATGTTTCTGGACAGACACTGCGGAGGTGTTGCTAATCTGAACTTGTGGAAAGGGGCAGCCAAACGCTCCCTAACTTGTGTTTTCATTGACTCTCCTCCTAGATCTGAGAATGTGCTAAGCTAATTAGTTTATCTTCTCAAATACCCATCCAGGTAAAGACGTGGTCATCAGAATCAACACAAACATTCGAACCCTTTATATTAAGTGACACAACTGACACAAATCAATTAATTCAGCAATAAATCATTTAAAAATGTTTTTTTAAATACATATACAGCATTTGGCAGATGCTCATCCAGAGCAACTTACATTTGTCCAACTGAGGTTTAAGGGCCTTACTCAGGGGTCCAGTGGTGGCAGCTTGGTGATGCTGGGAATTGAACCCATGATCATCCAGTCAGCAGGCTAACACCTTAACCACTGATCTGATCACTTCCACATAGATAAAAATGTGTCATATCATTTATAGGTAAAATAAAGCCTTTAGTTTATAATTAATTTACAATCTACTAATAACTGGAAATCAAAATGTAATGTGTTGCTTACACTAGTTTGTTTAACCAAGCAGAAATAATGATTTACTATTCAGGTCAGTAGCAAATAAAAGTACCGGTAACTAGATTCTGTAATTAAAAAAAATGAAATCTTTTAAAATAATAAACTAAAAGGTTAATGTTAAATGTCAAATCTTATGGCTTTCTGCAATGAAATCTACTAAAAAAGCTCTCACTCCTTTATAGTGTAAATTTTGCATAGCATTAGTATAATAAACATATGGCTTTCGGCTCAAAGATTCTGTTTTAAATGAAGTTGATCAGGCATGTTTATATAAATCAATTCCAATAACGCCAGTTAGACTTGGATATTTCATCCACAAATCGCTCAACTTTCAAATCATTTTTCAATTTGGGATATCATAGAATCATTGGCTGTCAGTTCGTAAGAATAATGTCTATAAATGTAGTAAACCATTCATATCTTAAACTATTGTATTATTACTATTATAACTATTGCCTAAAGGATAACTGAGAGCCAAACCAATATCTTGAAGCTGTTGCTGATATAAAAATAATTAAATCAAAACAACCAACTTCTGCAAATGATGAATAAACTACAGCAATTATGGGTTTATCAGGACTTGGGTCTATGAAACTGTGATCTAATATAACTTTAAAAAGTCCATCCAATGGACATCCAAAGCAAATCGCCAATAAGTCTGGAGTCTAGACTGGTGTCTGCTCTCGCGAAAAACGATCTGATGACTCATTCCAGGCCTCAGGCATTCATACTGGGCCTGATTGTTAAAAATAAACTCTCCTGGGTTTATGAAATCAAACTGATTAATACAGTTTTAAATGCAGCACTGAAGCCTTGGCCGAATGAAGTTTTCATTAATGTGGTTTCCTGATTCGCTGGCAGGTGTCTCTCTGTGCTGGAAACACATGTTTTATATTCATACTTCCCAGTAAAGTTATGAAATATTCTGTGGTTTTGAGAGAGAGTGAAACTATTGTTAAGATGCAGGAGCTTACGTGGAGTCTACAGGTACATATTATTGGTAAAAGTTATGTGATGGGTGATGGTAGCTCAACGGTATAAGGCTCTGGGTCAGAGGATTGGGGGTTCAAGCCTTGCACCAGGCAAGCTACCATCATTGGGTCCTTGAGCAGGACCCTTAACCTCACTTGTTCCAGGGGCACCGTTCGTTCTGGCTGACCCTGCGCTCTGACCCCAGCGTATTCGTATGCTGGGATATGCGGATTATAAACATTTCACTGCATGTATGTGATAAATATGATCTGAAAATGAAATGCCAGTAATCATTCAGATCTTCAATTATTATTATTATTATTATATAAGTGAGTACACCCCTCAAATTTTTATATTTTATTATATCTTTTCATGTGACAACACTGAAGAAATGACACTTAACTACAATGTAAAGTAGTGAGTGTACAGTTTGTATAACTGTGTGAATTTGCTGTCCCCTTAAAATAACTCAACACACAGCCATTAATGTTTAAACCGCTGGCAACAAAAGTGAGTACACCCCAATGTGAAAATGTCCAAATTGGGCCCAAAGTGTCAATATTTTGTGTTGCCGCCATTATTTTCCAGCACTGCCTTAACACTCTTGGACTTCACCAGAGCTGCACAGGTTTCTACTGGAATCCCCTTCCGCTCCTCCATGACAGCATCACATAGCTGGTGGATGTTAGAGACCTTGCGCTCCTCCACTATCCCATTGAGGATGCCCCACAGATGCTCAATATGGTTTAGGTCTGGAGACATGCTTGGCCAGTCCATCACCTTTACCTTTAAAGAAGATAAGCTTCTTTATCAATGCAGTGGCCGTTTGGAGGTGTGTTTGGCCCGGGAGGGCCTCTGAAGGGAGGGAAGGGATCATGCTCTGCTTCAGTAGGTCACAGTACATGTTTGTCTTCATGGTTCCATCAATGAACTGTAGTTCCCCCAGTGCCGACTGGACTCATGCAGCCCCAGACCCATCCCACCACCATGCTTGACTGTAGGCAAGAAACACTTGTCTTTGTACTCCTCACCTGGTTGCCGCCACACACACTTGACATTATCTGAACCAAATAAGTTTATCTAGTTTCACAACATATTTTATTGATACTCGATGATCTGGTGGCGGTAACTTAAGTTTTACCACACGTCTGATCGTTGCATTGTTTTGTTGTGGTTACGTCCATGAATAAGTGAACATGATGTTAACAAACTGTGCTTTCATATTTCGTGCTTCCATGCGTATTGTATGTTCTGATTAAATAAACTGCAAAAAATAATAGCGGTCACACGTGCAACTGAGATCACTACAGCTACCGACGGCATGTTGGAAGTGTGTGATAAACAAGATTGTTGGTTCAATTCCCAGCACTGCCAAGCTACCACTGCTGGGTCCCAGAGCAAAGCTCGTTCCCCTTAACTGCTCAGTTGTATTTATGAATGAGATATATGTAAATTGCTCTGGATAAGGATGTTTGCCAGATACCTTAACTGAAATGTAAAATTTTTGAGGGAATGTCAAAACGAAAGCTAAACACAGTCATGACAGTAATCTTCAGTCTGAATCCTGTAATCGGTTTCATATTTGGGTGTGTACAAAACACCCATATGAATCTGCAGAAGGCTGCCAGGCTGACCAGACAGCCAAAGGTGCTTTTGTAGAAAAGGACGGGAAGGAAAGAGGAGGGGAGTGTGTGTGTGTGTGTGTGTGTGTGTGTGTGTGTGTGTGTGTGTTGGGGGGGTGTTAACTTGAGAAAGTGCTCTTGATCTTTGCTGGGCTCTCGATACTGGAGAACTCCCAAGGGTCACCACAGGAACTCTCCTTCACCTCTGTGTAGCTTCCACCTTCACTGATCCTGTCTACTGATGCACGCACATTCACTTGCTTGTAGCCTACCGCTAAAAAAGACAACCAAAGGGATTAGATCCAGATGATCCAGCCAGAGACAGGAGGAGACAGACTGAACACTCAACTGAATTCATCTGTGACTCTCTTGTTCATCTGTGATCTTTTATAGGGTCACTTACATTATAGAAACATGCAGAAAGTATCATGCTTGAATCTTTTTTGAGTTTGCCTGTTAAAAACCATATTGGTGCAATATTTAAAAGAATATACAATACATGTGCTCACAGAATGCCAAACAGAAATAGTGTTATATGGAAAAGGACTGGCAAACAGCGTGTTTTATTCCTTACACCTTTGAAACAAAACGATGGCTCCGATAACATGCTGTTAGCCGAGATTGACTGAGCAAACCCTAAACCCATGTTGTAACCAGACACTCTTTAACACACACAGAATATAGCTGATGCACGGTGTAGCGAGAGTATGCGTTAAAAGGACGACCCATTTCAGACAGTCAGCAGGGAACTACATTGTTGAGATATGTCCTGTTTTCCATTGCATGAGTCATGACCAGTGTTGGGCATGTTACTTTTAAAAAGTCATTAGTTATAGTTACTTCTCACAAATAGTAACTAAAAAGTAGAGTTAATAACGGAGTTACATCATTATAAAAGTAACTAATTATGAGGGAAAATAAATATTGTGTTCAAATATGGCAAATAATTTGGATGCCCCCATATTAAATATGCTAAATTAATGAAATGGACTTGACATCGCTCTGACTCTTGGCTGCTGGTGTGTGTGTGACTGTGGATATGCTTGAGTGTAGGTATGTGTGAACACCCGTACTAGCTAATCTGCGTCTGGCGAGATATCCTCCAGCCATAACCTGCATAACCCCTGATTCCATCGAGATTTTTTTTTCCTTTACTCCCCAGTATGCACCCTTACTTTAAGCTCATTAGAAATCGAAATAATAATATTTTCAGACAAATATAGATTTAGGGCGATGCTTTTATTCAGTGTATATGGATATATAGCAAATGATATATGCATATCTAATGACATATATACACATACATATATACAAGACCAGTCAAAGGTTTAGCAGAAAGATTTTTAATGTTTTTTAAAGACGTCTATTCTCCTTTGCTCTTATACTTTAGCTTTGATCACAGGAATAAATTGTATTTTAAAAGAAATGTAAACTGAAAACAGTTATTTTAAATAGCAAAAATATTTTAAAAATAGATTATTTTTGCTGTACTTTGGAAATAAAAGCAGGCTTGGTGAGCAGAAGAGACTCCTTTAAAAAACCTAAAAAATATCACTGTTCACTTTTAACTGGTAGTCGCTCTCTTTCTCTCTCTCTCTCTCTATCTCTCTCTATATATATATATGTCTGTCTGTATGTATATGTATACTTTTAGCTTAATACAGCACAGATTTTTCTATACTCTGAAACAAAATTCAGACAATTCTTACTAGCCTATGTTCTTCATACCTCAGTCCAATTCATATACGTAACATATACATAAACATCATCGGCAGACCAAAAAATTTCTGTACTCTCAATGACTCGTTAAAGAAGGATTCACAGGAAGAAATTGCAATCAGTCAGTTTAACAGGGCAAACAAGAGCAAGAAGTCAGTTACATGTGCCAATATTTGTGATCTCTTTAAAAAACTAGGTTGTTTCAAACCCAACATACTGTATCTGAAATGAACACATTTAAATGTAAATATCATCCATAAAACAAAATCGAATGATCTATTATTGAATATTAGTTTTCTAATCGCAACCTAATGTCAGTTACGACATCATTTATGACATTTTTCATGACGTGGAGATTATAACTGGTTTCCATCTCTACTCCAATCCTACACTAGCTACCAGTGGCGGCAGATGTTCCATTAGAAAGTGCTTTCGAAGTCTTATATCCTGTTTGCATTTTTTCAATTACCAGATAAAAAAAATATATTATTTACTTATGTCTCAAGCACAGTCGATAGGAGCAGTAAACGTGCTGGACATTTTCCAAACTGATTGTTTCTTAAACTGATGCAAGATGTGCATCGTGGCTGTATGTTTTCATAAGGTTTATAATTGGCCACAAGAGAGACTGCTATTGCAGGGCAGGATATGCGATTTCTGTCAGAGTGTGTGAACAGAATGTCTGATACCTATTGTAGACCTAGAGTCTTCCAGTTATATTACGCATTATCAAGAGTAAATCTTTGTAGACTGTGGACCATATGAGAAGAAATAAACGGAGAGGACTAAGAGAAAGCGGGGAGAAACAGAAGGAAAGTTCTGTGAAGAATTCTGTGCAGATCTGTTAGTAATTTGGCAGTGGTTCTGGTTTGGTTTATTCAGGTCTCTCGGAGCCCTTAGGGGGTTTACATCCAGTCAAGCCACTGTGAGGCAGAGCTGAGAGGAGGGATTTCTCAGAACTGAGAAACATCTAGGGACTGGGAGAGTGAGGGAGGGATAGAGAGACAGAGTGAACGAATGAGAGAAAGAAAGTGAGAGAGACCAAATTCATATTCCATATCTTCATTTCTGCATATCTGTAAACATAGGCTTCTGGATTATGTTCAATAAAACTTTACCCAAACAAACAACACCTATTTATTCCACTGCTGCTGATTGATGAGTTTTAAACTTGTGTATTAACTTACTCAATGTAATATGAAAAAGATAGTTGTAATGAAAATGAAATCACTCCTCACATTGATAAATATAGAGAAAGAGTGAGAGTTAAAATTTTACATCAGAGTTTAAATAAATTACGAGTTCTTTTCTGATTTTCTCTGCTGAAATAGCACCAGGAAAACATTTTCCAGATACAGTATTTATAATTTCATACAAATGAAGGACATGATGTTCCTTGTGGTGTGCCTCTATTTTTGTACATATTACACTGCATGATAAATTGCTATGTGCATATGTGTGTGTGTGTGTGTGTGTGT
>JAOUQX010000035.1:7668047-7685419 GCA_028566295.1 Liobagrus marginatus
ACACACACACTCTCACACACACACACACACACACACACACACACACACACACACACACACACACACACACACACACAGTGTCTGTGCTTATTAGCAGATCCTGTGCAGTGTGTGTGGTTTGTCTGTCTCAGGCTTCACCCCAAATTCGACAGTTTGAAGTCCACTGTGTACGCGTTTTTTTGGAAGCACGTAATGACCAAATCTCATTTCCAGGTCCAGTCTAATGTTACGTTTGGGCACGGATTTGAAAAGCCTTACTTTGTGCTGCACATTGACTCCAGTTTATGACAGCTCTCAGGCTGTTGTATTGCTTACAGGAGACACTGAGCCAGTGGGACTTTCTATACGGCTCACTTGCCATTCTTCTTCTGTTATACTGAGACTTTGCATTTTACCAGGAGCCAAACTTAAATATAATATGAAGTTTAATTATTCATTAAAAGTACACATTCATGAAATCTAAGGAAATTTGTAGTTTACGTTGATGTTACATCTACAGCATGTACAAGACACCTTCATCCAAAGGGACTTGAAGAAAAATATCCAACAACCATAACAGCATAATGCTAACCTCATGCTACTATAAACTAGTGTTCAACAAATTCATCAGGGAACTTTGTGACCTCTAAAACAGTGATTTTCAAACTGTGGGTCGCTAACAGGTAAAGCAGGTACAAAAGTTGACAAAAGGTGGGTCGCTGCAGCTAAATTTACATTACGGTGTATGAAACAAAGTCATTCCATTGAATAGAATACGATTCTTAACAGAAGGTTTTTTTTTTTTAAAGAACCGTTTTTAAAAACACAACAAAAATGCATTTCCTATATACCTTTATAATGAAATAATGAAGTGTGTTTTAAAGAGCGAATTGGATGCGAGCGTGAGTTAGTGAAGGAAGCAGGTAAAAAGGCGAAGTGTAAACCTAAATAGCCGAGTCGGAGCTTTGGGATGAAATTTGTGACGTTATTTCCAAAATGAAGTTAACAACGGCAAATGTTGCGTATTCACGAGTGCTTGAAGGATCAGCATGAGACACTTGTGAGTTTAGAGTGGAACTAAACACCATACGATAATAACAAAAATTTTTCTAATGTTAAAACGTCAAAACTCGTTTCGTGGATCACAGACTACTTATACACACCAGCCAGGAGGTTGGTGCGCACTTTAAAGATTGGTGGCTCAATGCCAAGGCTCTGTGTAACAGCAAAGGACTTTGGCCCGGTCGTCCACCGGAAGACGCTACGAGACTGTGTGTGGGTTTCACTGTTTTGCTGCTCACATGACCTCACATGCTTTTGTTCACACACACACACACACGCAGGACCAGGCCCACACCTAACCATGCACACCTGATTATGTTTTGTTAAATTAATGACGTATTGTATAAATAGAGGACGCTGGCATAAGTCCAGCATGGATCATTATTGTTTCAAGGTTTGTTTGAGTGCCGTATGCTGGGTTGCACACCTTTAATAAAAAGACTATGTTTTCCAAACCTGCGCCTGGATCTTTCATGCTTCCCGGTTCGCGTCTCGCCAGCCGAAGATTGCCTCTCGGTTGTAGCGAGACGTTACACTCTGGCTCAGTGATCAGAGGGTCAGGATTCAAGCCTTGCACCAGGCAAGCTACCATCTGACCCCAGCCTTCAAATTAGTAAGCTGGGAAATAAACATTTCATATATAAGATTTGAATTCTGAATTAAAGATAATGTTTGCATTGACTGCTTCAGTCGGTTTGGGTTGTGGATGGAAGCAAACAAAACAGTGACCCCAAAGTATTTGCAGACTACTACATTTAATAAGTCTGCAAATACTTATCATATGAACTATCATAATTCCACAGTGCGTTGGTAACCCGGCTAACGTAATGGTGACGTCAATCACGTAAAGCTCGCCGGTGTTCAATTTTATTCTCGTAAAAAAAATTTAACATGCCACTAAAATGGCATTGCAGATTTCAGAGTCATAGGAGTCCTTTTTGAGAATTAGTTGACTGGATCAGCAGCATAGCATTCATTGAATAGTTCGCTGAATAAATCATCTGATTTCTTACGCATAACAAAGAATATAAAACGTTCTGTGTAATAAATCAGGTTGCATCTGCCCACATATTTCCATTAAGAAATATTATGGTGGGGTTTGAGATTGATTATGCATGTCTAAGTGGGTCCTGGAATGAAAAGGTTTGGGAACCCCTGCTCTAAAAAACAATCTGCTGTGTATACTGTCTAAATACGTTCAGTATTTATTAAGTTCATGTTTACCCATGATCGGGTAATAGATATTATGCGTCAGAGTATGCGTATTTAGCGTGCTGTGCAGGGAGAGGGCTCCGAGCTCGGTATTTGGCCCGATACCAGGATACCATAGTTTTCTGGTTTAGGAAGTAACCAGGCGAGTGTGAGGCGATGGGGTGGTGGAGGACACCGGGTGAGTCGATTGTGTTTTTATATACGCTTACGTTCGTGCTGATTGGATAGGTATTTTGATTGCTGATCGTTGGCAGCTGGCTGTGATCACGTGATGCTAAGCGAGAATATTTAAACGTTTCTCCTCCTGAACTTTGTTAATAAAACATTTGATTAAATTGCTTTTAGAGGAAAACATCTATTGCTATATATCTGTTTTAATCGTGTTTGTTAGACATGTGACTTTCTGTAAGGTTTTTTTAATATATATCAGAAAATGCTGATGAGAGAAGAAGAGGAGCTGTGACCCTGATGCTGCTCTGTCCTCAGACCCTCATCCCACTACACGGGCTGATCAACGTTTATGCTGCCTTAATTAATGCACAGTATTGTACAGATGTGTTGAAATTCACACATGCACAAACACACACATGCCCGTTTGAATGCTGACTGATGGAGCTGTTGTGAGACAACCGCATCTAACTATATATAGCCCTGCAAAGCCTTCTGTTTTACATTGCAGTGGGTGGAGACAGGAGACTGAATACTGGCCAACATCCAAGTGAAACTAACAGACATACACACACACACACACACACACACATGGGTGGAGTTCAACAGTAGCAAGATATAATCCTTCTGTATTTCTTTTCCTATCTCTCTCGCTCTCTCGCTCTTTGACTCTTTCTGTTTGTGTGAGTGTGTGTGTGTGTGTGTATCTCTGACTGTCACTAGTGTGTCAGGTTCATACTCCATGTAGTTGATGGCAAATGTTTACAGTATTGCAATGCCAAGCATTGCAGTTTCACTTTGTGGTTTACCAAGGACCAGATGGCGATCTGACCGATTATATGATCCAACCACAAAAGATTAGACTTTGGCACACAACACTGCCGCCTAGGCCCAACTTTTGAAAGGCTTTAGAAACTTAGATGCTACAATAAACTTTAATCAACAAGAATCTACAACAAGCAGACTAATATCCTTAAAGTTAGATCGTGCCTACTAGATCACACCAGTTAACATATACGATGTATCTGAAGATTTTATAATCACATAGATGTTTTCTTTGCTAAAAAACTTTGTGTCATTACTCGTATGTATTTCTACAGTAAAACCTGAGAAGACTTTATGTGGATCTTACTCCAGTTGGCAAATCATGTGTGGATTACAGTGAAATATAAAGGAGAAAATGCTCCGGTAGCCATTTGCCAGGCAGCATGAAGAAGTATTCAGTGAGAAAGAAGGTACAGAGTGATGGCAATGATCTAAAAAGCAGACGACAGATCGTAGTCACCTGACCTCATGTTTTACCGTACTAAAGGCAAATTTAAAACATAAATTACTACATTGACAAGTTAGAAGCTCTTTAATTGAACATCAGCACTCAACATCTCACTCGGGCACACAAACGTGTGCTGTGTTCCATGTTGTCACTTGTTCATAAAGGTTTGCAAACAGGCCACTTAGCGGGTGTCAGTGCTAGCATGTTTTTAGTAGTGATCTCATCTGGGCCGTCTGGGCAGCTTTCTTTGGGCTGTAATGTTTCAGTCTGACCATAAAGTATGTAAGAGTGGGAGCCCTCACGGCACTTTCACTGCCATGGCACTGCACCACAAACCACTGTGGCGGCTACCCAGCGCACCGGAGCCAGCAGCCTGGCAAAGGCTTTCCTCCTGGAAAAGTGTCTCCATGTCAAGCAGGCCAGGCGTCGGAAGTCCCTGTGCTCTTGGGGTCTACTAGAGGTCTATTGAACCTTTCTAGTGCCCAATTTAATACCCCTACTTCAAAGATAGTACAAAAGAAAAGGTTTGGCAAGGGTCAGGCCTATAGTGTTTTATTTCTGCACACGTTTTGTTCTCCCTGTAGAATAACAGCAGTTTTGCTTTTTCATGATGTACTATTCTTCCTATGATGTTGACAAGATTTTCCATGGCATTTGCACTGGAAAGAGTAGCTCCAGCCAATCCATCAAAAGAATGTGGGCTAAATTAAATTTGGCTACTTGGAAAAGGAGACAGTGGGATTATTTAACTGTGGTTTCCCCATTATGTATTTATTTACATGGACCCTTCTTACTCTCTGATATACAGTATATTTTGTCCAGTAGGACATCCAGAGATTATTTTTTAACGCTCTCAGCTATTTAAACTCAGTATAAGAGGCATTGGGTATATTTTCAAAATACAACGTGAATATTTTCTCCATCACCAGTGTTTTTTAGCCTATGACCTTTTCTACTCCATGTTGCATCTTCTTGTTGCTTATATTTTTCTTGTGTATCTGTTTTAATTTAGCAGGCCATTTTCGCCTGTGGTCAACACACCTCATCTACTCATTGTATTGGGGCCAGAGAGAGCCTTCAGCCATGGTGAACACATCACACACCACCCAATCAGTCAACAAATCTTAAAAAACATGTGACTACTTTTAAAATAATCCTGCCAATTGTGTGTGTGTGGGGGGGTGAGGGTGGGGGGCTTAAAGGGTTGTAAAAGGGGTAAAGGGTTGTTCGATGGGGTGCAGTTGCTTTTTGATATGACAATTTGCCCATTTGTATTTGTCTCTGGATTCCGGTGTTGACATCTTTGAGGAAAAGAGGCATGAGCTAGATACTTACAGAAGAAGAAATATGGGGTGACATGACTGACGTCTGGATTTATTCACCCACAAAAGAAGGCAACAGAAAAGAGAGATGGGAGGGAGAATAAAGTGATGAGACGTAGATTGAGAGAAGGTTAAGTTATACTAGAAAATCCAATATGTTTAATCCTGCACACATGCAAGTAATTCTTCATTTCTGTGGACTCTACAGGAGAACACTGAAGTAAGCAGCAGCGCCAGTAAAAAATTGTTTTAAATAAAACACAAGCAAAACATTTATAAAACAAAGATGAAACGTACACTATATTTTTCTTCCCTGGAACTAAAAGACCCAACCACTATTTAAGCATGACAATGCGCCTGTGCACAAACCCTCTGAGCTCCATAAATACATGACGTGTTCTCATTGCTGTAGAAGAATTGCAGTGCCCTTCAGTGAGCCCTGTGACCCTTGTAACCCCTCAAACCCGTTGAACACTTTGGGGATGAACTGAAGACACTGTCTGCATTCCAGACCACCTGTCTCAAAGTTAGTATCTAATCTCATTAATCATTGAATAAATGAACAAATCCCCAAACTCAAACAACGCTGAAACTTCCAAACCACCAGCTAAGTCGCGGCTAAATGAACTAGCAAGGCACATCAGCTCCAGAATTCCTAAACACATCACTAATATTACAATATGAACATATTTAATGTGCCGGGTTTTAGTGATGAGTCACTGTCAGGTCATCCATTACTAAGTTTAATGACTGTCAGCATGTATATGTCTGTAGAGAAATCAAGAAAAATAGAGAGAGACCGAGAGAATCCTGATTTGGTATTAGATGTTTGACAGATCTGCTGCAGCAGCCATCGTCAGTATGGGTTCAGTTCTTTATGTCAATCACTGCTGTAGCTGGTGAGGTCTGATGCTGCCAAAAGCATGCAACCACTTCTGGAGCAAGAACAGAGCCTTACACAAATTCCTCAGAGAGGCAAGCATTGATACAATAAGGAGCCCATAATACAACAAACCCACATAACCACTTAAATGTGGATAAACAAAACGTTGGTGATTCCATAATATGTTAGGCATATGGTTTTTTTCTCTCTTCTAGTCTAGACATTATGGTTGCTGCTATGTTAGGAAACAAAATTGTTTTTTTTATGTGTTTTCATCCAGGACAGGCTGTGTAAACAGGGGGAAGCATGGCTTAAAAATATCAACCGGTTCTTCAAATAGCACTGGTTAGAAATGTGAGCCAGTCATAGAAGAGCAATACTAAGGCCTGGACAGTGATGTATGTTGTAATGTTTCTTGTATTGTTGGACCTGGTTTTCTGGTTAATACTAAGATGGGTATGACATCATAGGTTCTGACTGGGTACGCATGATGTTTTATGTAATTTGGAATTTATACAGAATCATTCATGGGCATTTTTAAAGAATTTCTATGTTGTATGTACAGATATACAGTATGTATATTCCGTTTAAAGATCATCCTTTCCAGAAGAGAGTGAATTTGAATATTTCATGTTGAAGGCAGAGGAGTCAATGTCTTTGTCACTTGTACTGTTGTTGAGTGATGTGGCGGCTTTGGTTACTGTTTATTTTACTATATAATTACAGATGTTGAGGGTAGGAACAGGAAACAGAAAGAACCCAGAGGAATCAAGTGTGTGTGTGTATGAGAGAGAGGGAGGGAGAGAGAGAGAGAGCGAGAGAGAGAGAGAGCGAGAGCGCTAAAAGAAGAGCAAGTAGCTTCACATTTCAACTCTTTTGGCTGTCAGTGGAAGACACATGTTCTTTAGAGACACCCAAAAACTGAGGACTGACTGGGTCCAGATTGGCCAGCAGCAGCCAAAATCTCAGAATCGTGCCCATATAGGACATAAGCTTCATTCTAAACACCAGTCATCCCCGGGTTACTATCAGCTAAATATGGGATATTATGGTTTGGTCTTCTGTATTTCATAGCAGTGGGATTCATTAAATGCAGGCATATGAAAGCACAACATCCTAATTAGCCAATTATCTTAAATACCCTGTTTGAGTTACATTGTGTCTAGTGGTTAAGGATCTCCTATGGGAATTATATTTGATAAATTGGGACTTGGCCAATAGCATGCATCTACGTCCCTTCTTCTCTCTCTCTCTCTCTCTCTCTCTCTCTCTCTCTCTCTCTCTCTCTCTGTTTTAGACACACATTTGTTTTTGACTCTCTGTAGACAGGCTCCCTGCAGGGTGCTGCTGGGTCCAGGGAAACTTCAGGAAACTTGCCTGGAGGATGCTGATCACTGTTGACGGCTCTTTGGAAGTATGCAAAAAGAGCCACGGTGTACATCTACTTAAACACCTTCTTTTCTACTGCTTTTATCCTCCTTTTACTCCCTCACTCGTTCATGTGCTATTTATTGACTGTAACTGTAAAGGCTTTGTGTTGCCTTTCATGTGGCTACCTGGAAAAGAAACCAGACCCAATTTGTGGATTTCAGACAGGGCCTATGAAAAACTGGACAGCTTGCGATGACTATAAAGTGATTAAATAATATGCTAAATATTTAAGGTTTAGAATTTTAGCTCAAAGAAAGAAAGAAAGAAAGAAAGAAAGAAAGAAAGAAAGAAAGAAAGAAAGAAAGAAACAGCAATAGTAATATGTACAGATGTCTATCACTCTAATGGTGATGTATGTTTCATGTTGTATAATTTTGCCAAAAGCAATGTATATGACTTCAGGTCACTAGAGTTTGAAAGCCTATATTCTAAGATGTCCTATGTTTAAAACCCATCAAAGTTCTAATTTTACAAATGCCAGTGATTTACTTAGGGTAGAGTTTTTCTCTCTTTTTCTGGAGTGCCAGGGCCCAGAGATCAGTTATTTTGGTTAACCACTCACCTCAAAGCAGAACTTTGTAAGGTCCAATAACCCGTTTACTGTTGAGTCACATTCGGCAGTCTGACATGCAGTAATCCAGCAAATTACAAAAACATTGATCCTTCTCTTTTTTAGGGTGAATATTATTTCCTATTCTACAAGTAGTTCATTCTTCATTTCAATGAGGTCAATGAGAATCCAATGCGCAACCTAGCAACACTGGGAGAGAGGTGCGGCACACACCCTGGATGGGACTCCAGTCCATACAGACACACATACACACACACACACGCACGCACGCACGCACGCACGCACACACACACACACACTGGCATTAACACTTTGCTCATATGGATATGTTAAAAATGTCTTTCATTTAGTGAAATAAATCGAGTATTACCCATAATAATATTGCTAGGCTATATACAATTATTATACCTATTTTAGCTATGACGCCTTAAAATCTAAAAATATAAAGCAACTAAACGGATCATTGGGTGATGGGCATGAGCCTTAGGGTGTGTGGGTTAAAAGTTCAGTTCCTGCAGTTTTGCTCTTCTCTGGGGCCCTGCACTGTTTGTATTTCATTAGAAGAATAATGTGTTGTTTCCCTCTGTTTCCAGTGCTTTACCATGGGGCCAGTGGAGAAGAAGTTCAGGTCTTACAGAAGGACTGCATGCTGGGGGCCAGCACATATCAGGAAGTATTTCAGCAGGTCAATAATGAGGTGTGACACTGAGAATGTACGTTAGAGGAAGGGTTATCACTCATGCATAACCCTTCGGTAACCCTTTAGTAGAAAAAAAGCAGCTGAGGCGACATAAGTGGTATCAAGGGGGAAAAGAGATTCCCACCTGGAACAGCTGATATCTACTTAAACTCTCTAAATGATTGTGACATTCATAGCCAGGCCACTGGACTGAATTAACCTCACTCTGAGAGCTAAGAAACTCAAATAGTCATAGCTATAAATACACATATCAGCTGGCAACGGCCATACAAATGATGAAAGTGAGGAACAGATTTGCACTGTTAGATATACACATGGGCCACATTTATGAAAGATATATATATATTGCTCTCATTTTTTAAACATACACTTATGTTCAAACTTGTCGATATCAGATCCTGGTTTAACCTGAGGACAGAGGAACTCATAAACAGGTGAATAAAGAAGCAGAGATCAAGAACAGGTTACAGATCATCAGGTTTCTCACGTGCAAAATGTTGTTTAACCTCTTAAAGGGTAAAGGAAGGAGAGAAGGGTGCCAAGCCCCAGAAAGTCTCACTAACACTTGCTGTAAATTATCACGTTTGCGGTTAGAAAGAAACCATTCTTGCAAAGCCTTATGGAGTTCAATGAACAGTAAATAAGGCTGCAAGAGTTAACAGTGCCAACATTGTTCCTCTACAGAGAGATTAGACAAGTGGTGGTCTTGGCTGCATGGATGATAAAGACATACTGTATAAAGAAATATTACAAATCATCATCATAATCAGAAAATGAACCTTAAATAACATACAAATTGGTTGCTTTTTTAATTTGTGTCCATGAGTGGAATTTGAATTATTTGAAACATAAACAACAACTTTGTGCTTGCTTATACAAGTTTCTCGAATAATGGCACCTTAGATTTACTGCATACATTCACTGCTGCTCTTTCAGGCCTCCCTGCACTGGTCAAACTCCAGGCTTAATATTTTCACTCTGAAGCAACAGCCGTGCCTGCCAGGCGTCTGTCCTGTAGAAGAAAGATGGTGTAGGTTTCACAGTCATACACAGCCTGATATCCAAAGCACACATCCAGAAGGCTTTAGCGTCCTATGGAGTTTAAATTTAAAAGCAATGTCCATCACCAGGGTCTCCATTGTCCATGGCAGTTGGCAACTGTGAGTTAAAAAATATAGTATGCGGTAGAGCAAAGAGGAAACCTTGAGAGAGAGAGAGAGAGAGAGAGAGAGAGAGAGAGAGAGAGAGAGAGAGAGAGAGATGGAATGATTTAAGGAAACCGTTGCTTACTGTGCTAATACTAAGTCACTTAATTTTTCTTTTTGGGGGAAAGCTTTATTGGGGGTCCACTGAGAGACACACACACAGGAGCATTATCTAATCAAAACTTCATTGCAACAGCCACTTGTTAACCTTTATCCTGCCTCAACCAAAAATCAGCATGTGATGGATTATGTATTAGTTACTTAAGTTATATAAAATGTCCTGCTCAGAATTTCTTTTAAGGCAATAGAGACTTTCAGTTTACTGCCTGTAAGGCAGTATTTAAGGTTTTCAATAGAAAAAAGAAGGCTTTTTTTTTTACATTCTCTTTTGGATTAATGATGCGCTGTAATACTATCAATGTTATCAAATTCTACATCTGTAATGTACACACTAAACTGCTTTGGACATTTATAGCAGCTCTTTATATCAAGCAAATGAATGACAATAGTGTGAAGCGTGAGTGCTGGAGCATACCATAGTGGAAAGGGTCACTATAGCAAGATTCATTGTTCATGTTCAAAAAGAAAGAAAATGCATGTAATCCAGTAAGAGTGGTACACTGATGCAGCATGCAGTGTTGCCACCTCACAGGTCCAGAAGCTCATGTTACTCTCTTTGTAGAGTTTTCCATATTCCCCATGCCCCTGTTGCTTTCTTCCCATCTCCTTTTACAATTTCTACAAGTAGGTTGAGTGTATGACTATTAGATTTTGTTTTTGAACAAATGTTTTTCGGATTTCTCTTTAGTGCACACTCAATAAGGTTGGTCTTTCTTGGGTAGCTCTTACCTCTATTCTAATGGAGACTAGAAACAGGACTATCTGCAACATGAGTCGAAATGTGGGTCTCTCAGGACTACCGATGCGCTCTGACTTCTTCACCTCATCTCTTTTTCTTTTCCTTCATCTCTCTTACTCAGTGACTCTGATTTAATAGGGAGGACAGTAAACCTTCCTTGTGGGGCAGGAGCGAGGTTTACAGGTTCTTCAGCTAGGGCTGGAAGTGTTTATTTACATTCTGCTCAGTTTCTGGGTGTCAGAGAATAGGAACTTTGGGAGGAAAAAAACGATTTTAATGGCAAAGCAGAACTATATGCTCGCAGTAAAGCCGAAGGGTATTGATAAAGCCAATTTAATTGAACTGGAATGTCTGGAATTGAGTTTGAAGTTCTGATGTTAACCTCCTTCTATCATGAACAGAGTGAACAATGTATAAAGATATTGGCACAGTCAAAGAAATTATATCTGCTTATTTTTTAACGATTATATTAATGCTTTGCCTTAATAGCATTCCAGCATTGTAATTGGCATTTGACTATATTTTAATGCCTGTAGGTTGATTCAAATCCCAAAGGATGAAACTCAGGCTTTGCATTGAGCTCACTACTTTTCAGAGACAGATACAGCTTTGTTTATAAGGGGTCATTCTTTGCTGTTTTCAGATTTTATTGTCCACAATCCAAAGAATACAGCTGTGAACCTAGTGTCCAATTCTGACCACTAAGTGAAGGACCATTGTTGGGAACTTCATTTCTGGTGGCTACAGAACAGTATAACAATTGAATTTAATCATGTGGGTGTAGAAATAAATCAGAAATTGATGAAGGTATAGATCAGGCACAATTCACTCAGATATGCAGATGTGCATTCATATCATTCAGCTATTGCTGTTTTTGACATACCTGTGGCTAAAGATTAAAGCTACCGTATGCAAGTGGCAGAATGGAGTAGGATGGGGGTGATTATTGGTACGGTTTGGAGGGATTTAAACAGGAAGAGGAAGGAAAATTGTGGTGTATGGAAACGTCTTGGCAAATCTTATAAAAAACAATCCAGCTGTGTTTGAGTAACTCTTTTTTAGGAGCTGGTCACCCTTGACTCCTGGTAAGGCAACTTTTTTCATCAATATTTTTTATGCTATTAGATATGTATTTCCTATATAAACCCATATATTAACATATCATTTTTTACGTCATGCCTCACATAACTGATCAAACAAAAACACACCTAATCACATGTTAGTCAATCTACCCACTATCTCTTGTCATCAGTTATTTGATGAGCTGGTGCACGTGTTGTTTGTGACCTGACAGCAGGGAGAAAGCGGACCACACTAGGATAACAGCCGTGAGTCACAGGAAACAGAAAATAACATAATACCACACTCAACTTCCTTTATGAGAAGACACAGCACTAAACAAGCAGCTAGATCTGCCTGCCCAAATTGTGGTTGGGCACTTACTCCGTGACTCACATTCTTCTTTCTACAACTGGCACAGCAAGGACAAAGACTGGAGACTGTGAACATTATAGCAATGCAGAAGAAGTCATTTGTGTGTTTCTGTCTCAATGAAATACTCGCTGAGAGAATTATTTACACTTGTCCGTAAATTTAAGCTGACAGAAACAGAGAGAGAGAGAGAGAGAGAGAATGAATTGTACTTGGGTTTATAGCTTGGACATTTTGTGTACGTGCTTTTCTCAGGTACTTATGCCAAATGAAATCAGGAGTCTTTATTGAAAAGTAGAACGCACCAAAGAAAAGCTAAAAAGCAATGGAGAAGTGTTGGTGCTCTGAAGGTCAACGCTTTTGTAGGACTCTACTACAATGTCAGTGAGAGTTACTAAGCAGAGAAGACCTGGCTAATGTTAAACTGTTAGATCCATCAGGACCAGAGGGTGGATGCTTGACCCGGTCAGTGGTTTCATGCAGCCTGTGGTCAGACTCCGGTCCAGCTTTTGCTTCTGGGACACACATTTTCACTATGACTGTATATGTGAGTGTGTGTTTGTTGGATACCATATCCCCTGACTAACCAAGCACGTCCATTCTCAAATGAGCTGAGAAATTGTGTTATTGTCTGTCAAAAATGATACACGTTTGACAAATTTGAGGTTAAGGGCGGTTGAAAGGCAACGTTTTACTATTCGCATTGCACACAGGCTCCTGGAAGTGTAATGATGGTTCACTAGGGTGTGTCTCGACAATTCCCATAATACCCATTAAACACCCCCTACCTGACAGGGAAAAGGAAATGTGAAATAGTTATTTGCCATAACCAGAAGGCTTTTGTTAAGACCATTTTATTTCTTCTCAGTGAAGTGGCCATTACTATGGCTTTTATTCCTGCTAACAAGCATACAAAAGAGTGGATTATAGTAATAGCATAGTAAGATGAACAGTAATAGATCAATGGTTAAATCCCCCTGCTACCATCGATTGACCCTTTAGCAAGGCCCCTAACCCTTAGTGGATTAATGCTAAATTAACGTGGTGGCTCAATGGTATAAGGCTCTGAGTCAGTGATCAGAAGGTTGGGGGTTCAAGCCTCGCACCAGGCAAGCCACTGCCATTGGGTCCTTGAGCAAGGCCGTTAACCTCACCTGCTCCAGGGGTGTTGTTTGTTCTGGCTGACACCAGCATTCAAATTTGTTTGCTGGGATATGTGGAATCAAAGAATTTCACTGTATGTTTTGCATGTGACCAATAAACTGAACTTTTAGAACTTTAAATTAATCATTATTCATTTGTGTGGAGATTACCGCATTATTGCTTTAATAAATCACACCTAAAAAGCCTTATTGAAATCTAATGATGAATATTTCATTTTAGTTCCCCATATGTTCTCTGCAGAGGTGTTGGAATAATAATGTCCCTTTCATACATTTCCTATATTTTACACCTCCACTCTCACCCTGTGTTCTAGGTTGCCATATTGAGCAATTATTTAGTAATAGTCAATAAACTTCAAACAGTTACACAGGATGGAATGAAAATTAAATGGCCGTGTGTAAAAAAAAAAAAAGATGTGAAGGTGTATTACAGTAAGAGTCATATTATGGCAGGAAGCCAATATGTGACCTTGCTTGCTCATTAGTTCTTTAGACAGCTTCAGCAGAATACATGATTTTTCCCAGCTGTGTAGTTTAGGATTCTGTGATTGTACAAATATCGATTTTACTTTTACTAGTATATGATCATATACTAGTCTACTTTATATGACCAAAGGTTTGTGGACACCTTCATAGCACATCTGCATATATGTGCCTTCCTGAAAAAGTTGCCAGAAAGCCGGAGGCACACAGTTGTCTAGAATGCCTTTGTATGTTGTAGCAATACGTTATTTTTTATTGGAACTAATAGATGCAAACACTGTTCCAGCATGGCAATGCGCTGTGCACAAAGCCCCTGAGCGCCCAACCCTCGCAGATCTACTCTACCAACATTTATGCCTGATCGTGCTAATCATTTTATATATTAAAATGGTGCCGGTGGCTCACTGTTAAGGCTCTGGTTCAGTTATCAGAAGGTTAGGGTTCATACCTCGAACCAGGAAAGCTACCATCAATGGGTCCTTGAGCAAGGCCCTTAACCCTGTGCTCTGACCCCAGCCTTCAAATTCGTAAGCTGCAATATGCGGAATAAAAACATTTCACTGAGGGTATGTGATAAATAAGATCTCAATTTGAAAAAAACAATTATAGCAATATACATCTTCAGAGCCGCACTCCGCAATCTAGTGGAGAGCCTTTTCACTGTGTCAATTATAGGAGCAAGAGTGAGACTACAATTGGAATAGGATGTTCAAAGAATAAATATGGATGTGATGGTCAGGTGCCCGAATACTTTTGCCCATATAGTGTATACCTTCAGTCGCATATAGCTTTACTACTTGTTGGGACACTATTTGAATGCCATCTATTCTTTTTATATCTAACTGGCTAACTAATAACAACATCATCAACAATAATACATCTGTTGTTGTTGTTTTTTTTTTAACAGAGTGACATAATAGAGGCGAGAAGCAATTAGAGAAGCATATAAATATAAAACGCAATATCAAACTTGCCCTAAGTGAAGGGTAAGAAAAGTAAAGGAAAGAATTCTGCTTCTACAAAAGTAAACACAAAGATTCCCATTACTGTAAACTCTAACGGTGTTCCTAATCACTGTGGGAATCTGTTATCCAGGGATGATTAGGTCAAACTGCCCCAGCCTGCTGCAGCCGGTGCTCTAATCTGTAATCAGCAAATCACAAGGCTTCCCACAACATCAGGCTCCATCAACCTGGTGTATAAAAAGACGCTAACCGCTGGCACTACTCATAAACTCACTTCCTAGGGCCATATAACCGTGCCCTCTAGTCTGACACACTGGCACTGATCACAGGTCAGTCGCTTTAACTGGGCCAATTACCATGCTTACACAATCAAACAGACGGACAGAGGGCCCCTCTGCTACCCTGCAGACCCCAACACTGTCATTAAAGTGCGGTCATTACTCCACACCAAAACCACACTTCTGGGGTTTAATAAATTCACCTTCTTCACCCCTCTAAATTTGCTGCTCCCCCTCATCCCCCTCACTCTCCCCTCTGCTGCTTACTCTTTTTTTTTTTTGTCTAACGAGAACAGGGTGAAAAGTGCAAAAACATACCACAACAGAGCTGGAACATATTTACTGTGAGAGCACGGGTCATTATTTCAGTGTAGGGAGCCCTGTGAAACACTGCCAGGGGATGGTGGCAGAGTGTGTGCGCGTGTGTGTGCGTGTGCATGCGCGTGCATGCGTGTGTGTGAGTGCGTGCATGTGTGTGCCTGCGCGTGTGTGTGTGTGTGTGTGTGTGTGTGTATGTGTGTGAGATAGAGAGAAAGAGAGAGAGAGTGAGAGAGAGAGAAAGAGTGAGATAGAGAGAGAGAGAGAGAGAGAGTGTGCTGTAGTGTAGGGGGTAAGAGGAGAAAGTATGTGGGGGGTAGATTTACAACCGTAGTCGAACAGCCTGAGCCACTCATTAGTCCTCACCCCCATAACACACACCTCGACTTTTCTACATTCCCCAGTAGAGACACACATACACATAGACCACCTCTCCTGTGATAGTTTTAGCAGAACCCGGCTGTACAAGACTCACGAGGGACGCCCACAGGTCAAAGGACAAACAAATTTTCTGTCAGATTTACTGGCGCAGCAAGGTTGGTGGCAGCACAGTTAAAACGTTCACCACAAGTTCAGCAGCACAACCCATTATTAGAATTTAACTGACTGTAGATGAATAATGACATCTTTTTTTTTTTTTGTCTTTTTTTTTTTTTTTTTACAACAAATTGAAAACCGTTTGTTGACTTCCGTAATGTCAAAAACTGTCTGTATTTGTTATTGGATTCAAGCTTCAATTAATTTTTTCAGCCGCAAATATACACTATACTGCCAAAAGGATTTGGACACCTAACCAAAACAACATACTCACTCGCCTAATTGTGCCTTTAGTAAACTGTTACACAAAGTCCGAAACGCACAATCGTATAGGAAGTCTTTGTATGTTGTAGCATAACATGGTTTTTCCACTGGAATTAAAGACACAGTAAGTGATTTTGTTCAAAACCTTTTTTTTCATGCTAGTTGAAAGTCTCTTCCCATCTCGATAGCACACTATAAGTTAAGTGCTCTAAATGTATTTATATCATTTGAGGATGGTGTAGGACCCAAAAATCTTCGTCCAATCAAAACGTTCGGTCCGAATATTACTATAGGCCATCATTACTGGGCAACATTATGCCACCATACAAAAACATCATGGTTTTGACATTGGTTATGCAGGAAAGGATATTCTACCCTGCTAACGTCACCTGCAGAGATTTAAATGTAAAGAAATTTGCCATTTTTTTCAACACACCACAATAGTTCAATATAGGGATGCACCGATCGATCAGTTTGGAGATCGATATCAGCCAATAATCACATATTATGACTTGATAGGTTCTCACTAAACTCAGCCGATCTCACGAACCAATTTTTGTTTGTATTTATTTTTGCCTTATATGAAGTATCCTGATATAGATGTATGTAGTGTTCTACATAAACCCCATTTTAAAGGCAGATTAAAATGTCCACTGCATAAGTAATAATGTTTGTGACTATTTAGTGACTTGTTAATATAGTAGTTACATTACATACTGTATATTACATCATTACTATAAACATGTAGCAAATATATAAAAATATAACAACAGCAACAGCTATAGTATTACTTTATCTGTAAAAAAAACAAAAAAAAAGGTTAGCGTTAATCAGAGAGCGCTCATATTAGTTATATAAAGCTTAAAGCATCAGGATCGGTCACCATGACAACAAATCGGTACTCAGTGTCGGTCGATCACCATGACAACATATCGGTACTCGGTATCGACTGCAAAAATTGTAACTGGTGCATCCCTAGTTAATTACAACATAAGCATGCCAATATATTTGTAAACATTTTTAATAAATCCATGACATAGTAATTAAGCACATGGTAATTTGATCATGGTAAACTGATAAAATATATTTGAATGTTTATACACTTTTTCACTATATTGATATTGTAAATAGCTTAAAGCAGTCCTATAATACAGCACAATAAAATCACTTAATAAAGCACTTAAAGCAGCACAGTGAGTGAGTGAGTGAGTGAGTGAGTGAGTGAGTGAGTGAGTGAGTGAGTGAGTGAGTGAGTGAGTGAGTGAGTG
>JAOUQX010000035.1:7685519-7698797 GCA_028566295.1 Liobagrus marginatus
CACACACACACACACACACACACACACACACACACACACACACACACACACACACACACACACACGCACACACAAATCTGTTAATGGAGTGCCATGGAGGACATGTTATTCTAGCAACCTATCACTGACCCACATAGAAAAACTGAACATTCCTCCACACACACACACACACACAAACACAAACACACTTCATGTTTTATAGGCATACGAACAATAATCGAGATGTTACTCATGATTTATAGTTCACAACCCAGAACGTGGCTCAGTGAGAAGCATTCAATGCAGAGCTTGGCTTACTGTCTGTGAGATGCTTTGAATTGTTATTTTTAAAAGAGTTCTTTTACACCTGACCTTCAGATACGATAAACCAAGAGTGTACAGAAATACATTGCACTACCAGGTAAAATGATTTTTAATGTTGGTGAGCCTTTATCTAAGTCAAACCTATAAACGGACATGGAAATTAGACAGGTTGTTTTCATGTACTCCAATATTGCTGGAATAGGATCTGTATCAACTCTAACCAGCATAAATTACGTCCAAAACGATGAGTGAAAAAATGATAGAATGGGGAGGACTCTCCAACATGGGAGACAATTAATCTGATGTGCAAAGTTTTCCTACACATATATGATTAACATATTAATGTGAATCATGGCTTAACTGCATTCGTCTAACATTTTTTGAATCCCTAAATCTTTATAAACCCAAAACATATAGCTAAGTTATTAGGTTAAGTATACAACAAAAACAATGAGGATTCATTTCGCAGACACATAATTTGCTACGCAACAGGTCTAAAGCAGGACCAAATGCACAGGCTTCAGCTGTGGTTAAAAAAAGAGTTTTGGCCTAACAATTTGTTCTATTTCTCAACTTAAAAAAAAGATTCTCTCTTCTGGAAGTCGTCTGAGTTTGGGCTATCCTTATAGCCAAAATATGGAAATGTCCAGTGGCAGGCCACAGACAGTATGAGAGGCCAAACTTGAACTACACTGCCACCAAACCTACACCACATCTATCAGCATTTGTCCAGTGTGACCATAAGGAAACATACATCATTTACTACAATGCCACTAACCAAACACATTAACAAATACTACATTTACTAGCCTGACAGATACAAGCCAAAAGTATTTTGGAATATTTGTCTAAATATTCAAAGAAGCCTGAAGGCAATCTGCTCACAGTCTTTATGTCCTGCTACAGTATATTATTGTTTTAGCCATTTTAAAAATGTAGCTAGAGTGTAAGAGGTTGATTAGAAAAATAAATCCACTGTACGCTTCCCGTTCCCTCGATTTGGAAAAGGTCTGTTGTTGCAATGAGGCAAGTTTGGTTTCTTATTTAAATATTTATTTAGTTTTATAATGATCGTGCATTGGAGTCATATACTCCGGGTTTTGCGAGCCGAGGAATTTAATGTGCTTGCAAATTCTAAGAATTGGCCCTTGCTTTAGGCCACAGACAATTAAATCCACATTTTGTCCCAATCAAGGACAGAAAGAGAGAAATGGAGAGAATATGGGATAAAATAGTATATATGCGTTGAGAATCCTTTTAGTTCTCGGACAAGAATGCATTCGCATTACATTAATGAGCCAGGCCAAAGTAATGACACATTATTACTTACCTCCACATATACACCTTCTATCCACTGGTCCAGCAGTATGTATACTGCACCCGCCTTTAGAACTGTGAAATTAACATATGATGTCCATAAGATTTGACATAAGATTTACAATAAGCACAAGTGTTCTTCTTACTTCAAATCCCATATAGAGATATGTACGTAACAACTTGCAACTACATTTGGAGCTACAAGTACACTATGCTCCACAGCTGGCGAAACAGCCCTATCTTCTCCCTATTCTATCTACTCCAGCAGCAGTGCACAACTTAAGTCATGCCACACATGCTATTTATTTTGATTAAGCTAGCTGGACAATGCTAAAATAATTATCGGAGCTAGATTTGGCTTTTCATTTAGTCTGCGTATATTTTTTATTCATTTCTTTTTCAGCTCATCGATACTTTTTACTAACTGCTAAAGTAGTGTAGTAGTTTCCCAAAGGTAATCCTGCTCTGGTCACAGCTGAGCCTGCTACATTAACCACACATACATGATTGGCTCAGATTGGTGGAGCTGTGCACATGTAAATATATCACTAATAATATCAAATGATTGTGCACACATTTGTGCTGTTGTCTCCAAAGCTGCACTTTATGCACTCCATGAACTGTGACATTTATAAAAGGGGCAGATCACTGTTTGAGACCTCACAGTAGACTAGAAGTTAAACCATCCTGCACAACTGCTGATTTTAAAATGAAAAACATTCACCATTATTTAGCACCAATTTGTGTCTGCAGTGTAACTGCTTTTCATTAGTGTGTCAAGTATTTGGAAGTATCAACTATGAAACCACAGCAATTTTACATTTAGGATTTTTAAAGTCATATTTGTGTTCATTCATAGTCTATGCACGGCAGTATTAGGGTTAGGGTTAGGTTAGGTTAGGTTTACGGTTAGGGTTAGGGTTACGGTTACGGTTAGGTTTACAGTTAGGGTTAGGAAAAGGGTTAGGATTTAGGATTAGGGGTTAGGATTAGGGTTGGGGTTGGGGTTAGGATTAAAGGTTAGGGTTAGGGGTGGGTTATGATTAGGGTTAGGAAAAGGGTTAAGGGTTAAGATTAGGGGGTTAGGGTTAGGGTCAGGTAAAAACAAATGTATACATTCTTCCTCCACCTCTCCAAATTCTAAATCTAAATAAAAACTAAACGCAATTTGGAGTTAGCGGTAACGACTAAGTATAGGATTGGGGGGCCAGGGTCAGTACAGTGAACCCAGACCATTTCCCATTTTCCCTGGCACCGGTAGGACCACAAACAAACAACACACACAAAAATAAATAAATAAGTAAATAAATACACCAACATCCATGCATATCCACATACGTACTCGTAAAAATAATCATAAGCCAATTTAAATAATTAAATCAGCAAATAAAAATGTATATATCCATATATATCCCTACTTATATATTAAATTATCTTATAAAGATGTTCATAAATAAATCTATTATTCCCTATACTTAGAATTTAATGTTAATTTATTAAATTAAGTGCTCCATATTCAAAAAAACTTAGAAGTGCCATCACAAAATCAAACCCACAAAATTATTTATAAACAAGTGCTCTCGACCAAAACAAGTCAAAACAAATCAAATCAAAGCCCCTTCAAAAAGGAAAAATGTATGGAACTGTGTCATAATTAAATAAATTAATTTCATTTAAATAAATAACAATAAATAATTCCAAAAAAAATTCTCATATTATTTTTTAACGTATTATTTTAATTACAAAATGAAAGAATTATTTTAATTCTCTCATGTCTTTTCTTTTCTTCAGACAGGTGTCTAATTAATAGATTGATCTGACAGATCATTAACAGAACGATTGATCTGACTCGTTCTACACAAATGCATCTCCTGTTCTCTTTTGTATGTGTGTGACTCTCACACCTGCGCTGGCCTATGCATCACTCACCATTGCTCTATATTTCCCCTCAGCTGCGGAGCAAATGCAATGTCCCAATCATCCACACTCATCACCATGTCCTACTAAGGCGATTACACTGTAAATTGATGATTTCAACGACTCTTTGATCTCCCAGAGTGCAGATATTGTGAAAGACATACAAGAATAACTTTGTCGGTAAACAAGCAAGCATACACACACAATTTCTTCTTTAACACACTTGAAGCTTATTTACTCAGGCACATTGGAATTTTTTTAATTAGACAATTTTCCAACAGAAAATAATTGTTTAGTAAAATGAGGCATCCAGATGTCACAGTGGAGAAATATTCAAAAATATTAAGGATGAGATGTAAGCATTTAAGTTATAACAAACCTGTAGGCAAAAGTAACATGACAAATTATTAGGCTTATTTAATTAAAGCTTATTCCTAGCTGAATATATTTAAATGGTGCACTTTGAATTTTTTTAACAGTTGAGAGGATATTCATACGGAAAAAGAACCCATTTATCAAGAACTACAGCTGATTGTATTCATATAAGCAGTCTTAGCAGTTGAAACTCTTATAAACACTAAACAGTCATTTTAATGGCGCAGTCACTAGCAATGTCAAGTGGTACGTGTAAGACTTTCCAGGAGCACTTGGCTTTCAAAATGAAATTGATATTACTTAACACAGAAACAGCATGTTTAAACTATTTGGCTTCGTTCGTTCATTCATTCGTTCATTCATTCGTTTATTTATTCATTCATTCATTCATTCATCCATCCATTTATTGATTCATTCACTACTTCATCCAGAGCTACAATAATATGCCAGGAAGCAGCAGTGATGATCTCACACAGCTCAATCACATTTACATTCTGTCTTGTGTTGCAGGATGATAGAAACACATATTGTACAACGCATATGCAGCGATTTATTGTATTTGATTATTCATTAATACATCTATCCCTCCATTTTTCCATTATAAATACATTCATCTATCCATCCAACTATCTGTCCATCTATCCAGCCAGCCAGCTAGCCAGCTAGCCATACATTCATCCATAATTTCATACATTGATCTATTTATCCAGACCTCCATTCATCCATCTAGTCATTCATCCATTCATTTATCTCTTTAATGTTTTATCCTGGTCAGGGTTAAATTGGATCACAAATATCTTGTAATTCCTGAGTGTAACAGGACAACCGCTTGGATGGAACATGTAGTCTACACCTAATGGAGCTTTTGGATAGCCAAAATAACTTAGTATGGTTGGAAACCCCAAGAATTCTGCACCACCACATAACACAAGTATAAAGGTAATATTTAATGTTAAACAATGGCACGTTAACTGCTATTGTTTGGTAAGGCTACTTTAAATATTTCTTGTTTCTTCCTATGTTTGTCAGCAGAATTAAAGTGAGGCCTGCTTCAGAAGGGGCTTAAAAGGGCCCCATGGTGACAGATTGCAGGGACTAAGAAAAATCGGATACACTGATATGGTTGACTTGAGGATGATGACAGGTCTGAGTGTCTGGTTGTTCTCAGAAAGCACTCCATGAAGCTCCAAAGCAAATCTGATCATAGTGCAGCCCGACTGAAAGGGAACAGGCCAAATCCAAAGAGCACAAATGGTCAAAGAACAGACCTTCTCTGAGAAAGTAAGGCAACAGACCTAGTGATCAAAACAAGTCACTTGGTAATTTCAATGAAAACTGATGGAAAAGTCAACAAAGGATGTATATTAAAACCTGCTGAGTTGATGCTGATTTTCAGAACTCCTTAGCTTTTCCAGAACGTCTGGTAGTCAAGTTTCCAGAATAGCACACTCATAAATAACACTAAGGAATAAAGTTTTTTTTTTATGATAAATACAAAAGGAATACCGTTCAGTTTAATCAATTACTTATGGTACAGTGTCAACGGTCAGCTGATGACCTTTTCTTTCCACAAACGACAGTGGGATGACATTCATGCAGAGTGCTACATGGAGGAATAATGCTACAGCAGATTGTTTACAGAAGAGTACATGAAAGGATATGGACAGATGGCAAAAGAGGGGCAGAGATTAGAGAAAGTACCACAACTTAAATGCAAACCAGTCTTGTGACTTCAAGGGATGAACGTTTCCTTTGCTGGAGCCTATTCCTCTTTGTCTCTTCTTCTCTTACTCCTGCAGGGATCTGGAAAGTTAAGGTTTAATGCTTCATTGCGTGCACATGTGCCGGCCATGAAGAACTATGTAGTATTCTATCTCCATCGCCAGCTCATCTTCATTTTTACATTGGTTTGGTTTCTTCTCAAGGCTTAGCGGCTGATTGAACAACCCCTCAAATGACTTTTCAGCTGGTAGGAGATGTTATTCTGGTTTTGATGAAAAGGCCAATTCAATACATCAAGTCCTCATTCCTACACCCCTCCTCCCCACCTTTCTTTGAAAAAAGAGACTTGCACAAGTGATTCTGGTAAATGAGGCCGCAAGTCTAATTAGGTTCTTAAGCCAATAAGGGGTCATCTTGAAGTAATTTGTGGAGAGATGAAAAAGAGAAATTTTGTCTATGGGACAGCGGAGAACAACTCTAATCCCTAACATGGGCTGGGATGGCTTTGGGTAGTGGGGGTATGAGCTAGAGGTCACATCCGGTAAGCCTTTGTGTGATCCTGTAAAGCTACTGTAGTTCTAAAGCTATAAGTGTCACTACAAGTATGAATGTGATCAGATTGACACTTACCCCGTCAGGGTCAGTGAATCGGCTCTCAAAAGATCACAAACAGGAGGAGGAGATGTTTCTTTCTCTGAGCTGTTACGTAGTGCAGTCAACCATCAGCGTTTCATAATATCTGTATTAGTGCCATCCCAATTATTCTCTATTGAGTAACACACATCAAAGTGTAAAAAATAATATTAATGTATTTTGCAATATGGGTGAGAAATAAATGTTTTGCTAAAAATGAATAACACACTGTATTAAAGGCTTATTGAAATTGCTTATCCCAATGGGTTTCCTAATTAATCTTACTTTGATGCAGGCATGACTCAATCTGACCCGCTTTGCATTTGTTCTCATCTGTGTTTGACAAAAGAAAACCAAATGTCCCACAAGGGCTAGGGATCTGCAACAGCTTTTGTAATTCCCCCTATTTTTTTCAAAGATGCCTCACTTCATTGATTTTTTTTCACCCTGCAAACTTCTTTGTCTCTCTTTCCTCCTCTGCTGGCCTCCTGGCTGTTGTTTTGAACTCTACAGGGAATGCCTCAGAAGAGTGTTTTTTACTGCAAAACATGCCCTGAGCACATTGTTAGCCAGCGAGATTTAAAGGATCTGTCTAATCAATCCCAGATCATGGTTCACGTCAGGGTCAGCATTCCGACTCCACAGGAGCTCACAACTGAACCAAGCTTGCTTATCGCTCACATTCCCCAGTCTGATCTGTGGTCGGACAGCCAGGTGTGAGGATGGGATTGTGCCCGACCCCGCCCACACCAATCCAGACCTTCACCCACAACTCCAACAGAGTGCAATACTGAAAGAACATACTGGCATAAGGTTTTATCCGTCTGTTTTATTTCCCGTCACTGATCCTAATAGAAGAAGGTAAACAAAAGGAAAGAATAGTAAAATGAATGCTGCATGACTCCAAGTACTAATGAGGCATCTATTTGTTCTTGTTGCTCGTTATCGGGATATGTGAAGGATAATGTCCAAACATATGGGCCGTGCTAATGAACAGATGTACCAAAGCGTTTCTGTAAGTGAAGCAGCTCAGAGAAGATGAATGTTCATATTAGAGATCTGTATTGAGTGTTTGTCCACACTGACACTAAAGTAATAGCAAGTTCAAATCACAGCTATTTAGTTACATTCACGTACACAGGTACGTACGTATCCATCTTCGTGCCTCTAAGAATAATTAGCCGTTAGTGTGAGGATTTTAACTCTAATGGCTGTAATAAAGCTAGTGGTTATAATGATATGGTTATATAACATAGTTATCTATCACTCTGCCCCTCCTGCTCACTCTTACCCTTCCCAGGTTTTACCTCAAGGGAGTGCTACATTCTTAACCTCGGGTCCCTCCAGGGGGAAAGTGTGAAACACAAAATCCATATACCTGTAAAGAATACAATGCAAATGCCTCTATTTCGCCCAACCCCACATGCTACATCATTTCAGCATCTCTTCTTACGCCTCTGTGGCCCCTCTGTTCTGGCTACTGCTCCTGACTGCTCCCCTTCTGAACCGCAGCCCAGATGACAGTCAAAAGACACATTTATTCCTTTAGTTCTTATAAATAGTAAAGGACAAAGAATCAGGGTTGCATGAGACACAAACCGATCATCATAATGAGCCTTTAATGTAGGATTTATAATGATGTAAATGTATCATTCTTGAAGTACACCTGAAACTACAACCAATTATTTGTCACCGGATTAATCTGGATTTTGAAATAATAAATGTACAACGCAGGACGTTGGGTTTTTATTTTCCGCATTTCAATTTATCCTCTGAAATTAATGTGTTAAATACTATACTCCAATGGAGTCTCGTTGGTTGTTTTGTTTTGCAGGTGGACAAATCGCATGATTTCTAGAGGCTGAATCCCAGCTCTAACTGTCCCAAACCCATAATCTCTCACCACAGCTATGATCTCTTGCAGATGGCATGGTTTGAGAGGAGAAAACTGAGAGGCAAATAGCAGTGGTAGGGGAAAAATGTCAGAGAAAACACACAAAAAAAGACTTTCATTTCTAAATCTGCTGTTTTAAATCGGGCCTGGGCTCCGGCGTCTCAGCTCTCCTGGATTGTGTGGTGGAAACTGGATACCTCAGTCTACTGTAGATCTGTTTAAGTTATTCTGCACTCGCGAAGAGGGACGCTTGTTTGAGAGATGCTTGAATGTGCAGGAGTGATGACAGGTGGAATAGAGCCGAGGCATATGAATCCACATGAAACCTTTCAGACCTCTCAACAAATGGAGAGAATCCAGGATGGAGACTGTCACCTTGACCTTAATCGATTCCTACAAATAGGGATCAAGAAATAAAAAGCCACATTATAGAGGAAAATTGTTTTTGATTTCAAATTTTGTTTATATAAAATCACATTTTTAATCAAGTAATCTTATTCTTTTTTTATTAGTACCTATTGCCTTGTAGGACAATTTGTAAATCTTTCAAATTAGCGAATTGGTTGCTTACTATTGAAGATTCAATAACTGCTTTATTATGGTCAAGGTTAGGGTGGAGAATATTTGGGGAACTCCCCAGATAGGAGGGTATTCTGCTCTATAACAAATCACTGTTTGCACACAGTAACAACTGAAGGCAATTCAGTGTAGCTGATCAACTGAGTGACATGTTTTTATATATTTTTATATACACTCTGTACAGACAGTAACTTAACCAAAGGATTGAACAAGCTGGACTCTAGAGCTGTGAGGCAACAATGCTACATTGCTACCTGCTGCAAATTCTTTTATTAATTCAATTCAATTTTATTTATAAAGCGTTTTATTTATAAAGCGTATTAGTTCTCATACGTTTGCCACATACCCTGGAAACCGTCATAACAGTAAATGCTTTCTTACTTCTAACTGAAGTATATTAGATATGAAAAGCCACATTTCTTTGAAGGCAACACACTTGAATAGACATCCGTGTTCACCTTGAAAACGGATGGTCAGGTTAAAAAAGATGCATTTAGCAGTCCATGCTTCAAACTCTTATTCATATAGAAACTGAAAACACTGCTTTGGTGCCTCAAACCCAAGTCAGATACAGTACATCAGTATGCTGCACTTTTCACCCTGCTGTGTTCCTCTCTCCCATTCACTTCTGCTGACAGCCATAAAATTTTTCATCAGAAGTCCAAGCACTCCTCACTCACCGGACATATGTCTGGCCTGCCGCACTTTCCATTGGACCTAGCCTTATTTAGTTTTCCTCAAACTTTTGACCCTAAAAAAATGTCTAATTTAACATTTTCAAGTCTGATTTTTTTTCTGCCTATTTAATTTAGCAGTTTACTTGTGTTTCATTCTCGTTTAATTTCGTCCTTGAAAATGAGGTAAAAGTATATAAGCCTTAATTATGAATACAGCACCAGTATTGGAATATGCTTCAAAATAAATGCAACATAGAGCAGTGGTGTCCATTTTCCTTGGTTTAATCATGTACTTGGGTTAATATCTGTTCAGGTCCGTGTGTATTTTCTCCCATCTCCTAACGATGTGCAGGAAGTGAATTGGCTATCTTTTAATTTATCAGTATTCATGCACATAGCATGTTGTTATGGACTAGGGTACCATCCATGGTGTTTTACTGCCTCATAGCTAATGTTTCTGGGATAGGCTTTTACTCTACTGTAACCTGACCAGGATAAAGTGCTTATGGAAAATAAATGAATTTTTCTCACGTAAAGCAATAAAAGTTGTTTACATAATCTCGCCACGGTTGGTTTGTAATTTGTAAGACGCTTTGAAAAAATCCATGGCTAAATGAAACTAAGCCCTAGCTTGTCCTCACTCCAACCTTGCACTTACATTAGCTCTTCCAACTATTGTGCACTTTGAGCACTTATTTCATTGCTTCTATTTCCTCATTTGTAAGTCACTAAGAATAAAATTGCTGATCAGGCTTCCATAAATATCGTCCATAACCACTTGTAAGTATTCTAGGTGTGTTTTTTGCATCAGTTTCTTTAATTTAATCATTCTTTTGTTTAGTTATTAGCACAAATCATTGGGTTGACTGAATAGGCAAAGCGAAACAATAGTATCAAAGGGAAGATGGAGAAAAAGTAACCAACAACCAAAACCACCAGACCGAGGGGGTTCTCTTGAAAAACACTCAACGTCACAGAACATTTAGAGTGGCAGCAAGAAACCAAAGCCACATCTAAGCTTTTTGCATGGTCTTCAGGAGAATACTGGACTTGTAGTGCTACGTGGTCTGGAAAAGTAACTGTGCAGTCCAGAGATCATCGGCGCAATGGAGGAAAGGGATGGAGAAAAAGAAAGCAGGAGAAAAGGAAAAGTAATAAATCGCCCTTCACTGGGCCAGAGTCTGCGGTTCGGATGTGACAGGAGGCAGTAATTTATCAGACGTTTTATAGCCAGATGATGGACTTGCAGAGAGTGAAATGTTTTAATGGAGGATCTCATTTTGGATACACTCTGGGTACAGTTTCAACCTGTACAAAAGGAAAGCCACACAGATGCAATGGTCTTCAGAACAAAAGAGATAATTATAGTAAGTTAACACAAAACCTGACTCATACATGAGGTTTATCAAAGAAGTAATTAGTTCAATTCCCTTTTACTGCCTTTGCGGGTATCCATTTTCAACTCTTCAAAGTCACACAAAACAATAAAAAAAATGAAATTACTGTACAAGTTATGGAATTTTAATTGGCAGACTCTTTAACACACAGTAAATCTAGGATGTTAAATTAGGGTGGTGGTGGCTCAGTGGTATAAGACTCTGGGTCAGTGATCAGGGGTTCAAGCCCCGCACCAGGCAAGCCACCATCATTGGGTCCTTAAGCAATGCCCTTAACCTCACCTGCTCCAGGGGTGCTGTTTGTTCTGGCTGACCCTGCGCTCTGACCCCAGCATTCAAATTTGTATGCTGGGATATGCGGAATCAAAGAATTTCACTGTATGATATGCATGTGACCAATAAAAACTGAACTTTAAATCTTATCAATAAATTATGTCGTATATAAACTCTTTAATGAGTCTTCATTTAAACATATACACACAGAGTATGCCACCCATAAGCCATAATTAGCTAATTCTCTTAAACACACTATTTAAGTTACATTTTGTCCAGTGGAAAAGGCTGCTTTTTGGAGATGGTGTATATTAGAGTATGGATAATAGCGTACACATCTCTCTCTCTCTCACTCACTTTCTCGCTCGCTCGCTCAAGTCAGTTTATTTTCTGGTGATGTTCTGACCAGGACATCATTTATATTTATGCCAGAACCAGCTTTATGTGAATAAGACGAGCTCTTTAGTTGGTGTCTTAACTCTGGGTGACGGGCAAGGAGTGACATTGTTTGTTAAAATGGGGTGGATCCTCTTTTGCCCTTGTACGTGAATGAAAATAAGGGCCACTTGACACATCTAATGCAAACAATAAATCAAACTGAGGGAAGTTCTGGCTGGAGACAGCGCTGCTTGTGGGTGATACTTGTACTTGTCATTGGTCCGGTAATCCGGCCAGGCGTGTCTAGGGCACATAAAAAAACAGAGTTAATAATGATGTAAGACTGTTGACCTATGGAAAGCATGCCATGTGTGGGTGATAATGTTGTTTGGAACTTAATCACTTACCGCACTTGAGGGTAGGAAAGCAGGAATGTGTGTCTGACAATTTGTGTGTTTGTGTATGCATGTGTGTGTTTGAGAAAAAGAAAACAGACGAAGACCAGAACCAAAGATCAAGACACTTTCACACACTTTGCCTTGTTCTCCTTCTCCACTGTTACCAAAATAAAGTGGCACTCAAATAATGTGGCCTCAGAGACAGACTTCAAAAAGAAAACGTGACAGGCAAATGGGGCAGTGTGGCAGTAGAGTCAGCATGCACATCTGAAGGAAAATGACTGTTGAATAGAATCAATCCCATATAATCCACTACATTCAGCTTAGAACACCAACCAAGCTTCAAAAAGCCATGGAATACCAAAGAAAACAGTAAAAGAGAAAGAACATTGAGAATAATTGTGCCCTTTGGGCAGTCTAGCCACACTGTCAGTGTGTGGGAGAACGATTACACAAGCTACTGGTATGGAAAAGGTCACTTTATACTACCGAACCACTGTTCATAGAGCTTATGGAAAAATTTAGTGGCAAACCTGAAGATTACCTTTCAACTTTTTCCATTCTAGAAGCTACCATGCCAATACCAGTCACTTACAATATCGATTCTGATGGGAAGGAAGACACAACCTCTCTTAAATCACTGTTAGTAAAAAATATTAGAGCAGATCTGGTTTTCATAATAATAAAAAAATACAATATAAAATAAAATAATAATGACGACGACGACGACAACGACGACGACGACGACGACGACGACGACGACGACGACGACGACGACGACGACGACGACAACAACAACAACAATAATAATAATAATAATGTGGCAGCACGGTGGCTGAGTGATTAGCACTCCTGCCTGACAGCAAGAAGGTCATGGGTTCAATTCTCACCCAGGGTGTTTCTGTGTGGAGTTTGCATGTTTGCCCAGGGCTTGTGTGGGTTTTCCTCATGTACTCCAGTTTCCTCCAAGCACATGTGATTGGGCATAGATGAATTAGTTAATCTAAATTGTACATAGGAGGGAATGGTTGTCTGTATCTAAGTGATAGTCCTGCAATTAACTGCTGATTGTACAGGATGTACCGTGCTTCACACCCTAAGTTAGCTGTGACACACCACAGCGCCCCCACGACCCTGAACAGCATAAATACTAGATAATGAATGAATGAAAATAATAATAATAAAGAATAAATATATTTACATTTAATTTTTTTGGACAGACGCCATTATCCAGAGCAGCTTACATTTAACTCATGTATCCAACTGAGTCGTTTAGGGTTAAGGGCCTTGCTCTGAGACTCGGTAGTTGCAGCTTGTTGGTGCTGGGAATTGAACCCATGATATATACAAGGACAAATTTGTTTTCATTATTATTAGTATTATATATATGTGTGTGTGTGTGTGTGTGTGTGTGT
>JAOUQX010000035.1:7725157-7743622 GCA_028566295.1 Liobagrus marginatus
TATATATCTCAAATCATATATCTCTCTCTCTCTCTCTCTCTCAAATCATCCAAACAGGGTTTCATTTCACGGACTGTAAACCCACAATTATGACTTTTTACTGTAGACCGGCGGATTGTATTTGAGTTGTTGGACTGCAAGTAACGCCGTATAAAAGGCTGCCAAAATGTGGTGCAATCGAAGCAGAGGCTAGTAGGTGCCGATTATATCACTGTGTTACTGGGCGCACTGGGAACTGTAAGATGAATGTTTCCCTCCATTGTAACCAGGTTACAGTGAGTCAGAGACAGATTGTTGTGAGCTGCTGGTATTGAATCTGATTCTGCACAATGATTTATTATGTAGTAATATTTCCTTTACAAAGACATACTTACAAGCGGCATATTGATGCCCATGCCACTGTTTAAGCCTATTACATGTTAATTACATTGTAACTACAATTGGTCTGAGTTAAATTCTTTGTGAATGAATGAGAAATTTTTTATTTTATAAAAATTAAGTAGGAAAAACTTTTACGTTTTTTAAAAAAATGTAAAGCTCTAATATCTTCGCAAATTGCTTTTATCTTCAGTCTTGATGAATTCAGAGTTTTTTTTTCCTGGAGCACTATACACACATATACACACTTATTTAGACACTTTTTTTTTTTTACTTATTCTTCTTATTCTTTATCTTCTGAAAAGCTGCTTTGGGACAAAGTATATTGTTTAAAGCGCTATAGAAATAAAATTGAATTTATTGAATATTCAGAATCCACTTACGAATTTACACTAACACTAGAATTCCATACAAACAATAACCTGATTTAAGGATCGAACACCAGCATCTATACTTACTGCACTACCTTCCCACCTGCTCTTGAAGTTTGAATATAATATAATTAGTAATCGCCTCGAATGCATTAATTATTTTTAATGAGGAATGTATACAGATGATTTTAGTGACTGCGCTACTAAAGTATTTTTTTTACTTTATCACAAATACTTTATTAGCATATATGAAATCGAGGCTCTACGAAAGTGTCGCATCCATTTTTTTTTCGGCTAAGCTAGTTCAAGTTCAAGTTCAAAGTTTATTTGTCGCATGTACATCATACATAGTACAACACACAGTGAAATGCTTTGGCACCTGACCGAAAGTTTGCTATAAATAGGGGGTGAATAGGAGTGAGGGAGAGGGAGAGAAAAAGTGTACACGGGGTTAGGTTGCATATAAATAATATTTACAATAAGTACAGCTATTACAAATTACAAATGTACATCTATATGCAATATGTATATGTGCAGTAATAATATAATATATACAGTGTACATATACATTCTGTACAATTTTTGCATATGGGTGTGCAAAAAGAAAGTCCAAGAGAGAGTCCTGTGCAGATGTGTGTGCAAAAGCAAAAAGAGTAAAGAAAAAGCAAAAAAGGAGAGGCTATATTCATATAGAAAGCACAAATTAACATGTAGACAAATTTCTCAATAATACCACATGATTCCCCATATAGACTCACCCAATATTATATTTTGTACGAGTTCTAAATTTCTGTTGTTTAAGCTGGAGTTTTATTCAAGATTTAAGAGTGTTATTGTCATGTACAGGAAACGTCTGTTGTACCATGCAATGAAATTCTTAGTCTGTGACTCCTCCAGCAGTCTATGGCATAAATTTAGGGCAAAAAGAAAAAGTAAGAAGGAAAGAGAAGACACAAGTGGTAACGCAAATTTACAAAATAACTAATAATGTAAAAATCACAAGTTCCATGCATTCATGTGTCTATTATGTAATGTAAACATTGACATGTGCAAACTCCAGCAGAGGTCGATTAGTTCCCTATGTGTGTGATACATGTGATGCAGAAGTTATCTGTCGTTTCTGATGTTATTTGAAATGTGAGCAGGGTTATCTGTGTCTACAGTGATGAAGGTGAGGCAGTGGATGGGTGTCAGTTACAAACCTGATAGAAACCTTTCTTTAGCCTGGAAGTTTTGGCCTTGAAACTTCTGTAGGAGGTTGGAAAGCCTGTGCTGAGGATCATTATTGTCCTTTATGATGCTGATAGTTTTCCTGATGGCTTTGTCCTGGTATATTGGCCAGTTCTCACCACCTACTGTAGAGCCTTATGCCAAAGGTACAAGTATAAATAAAAAGTAAGATTGACACACAGAATTATTCGTTTTTAATATTCATTGTTTTAAATCCTTGTCTGTACAGAAGTAAGAGTTAGCCAGTTGGTAAGATTAAATGTTCTCCCCATGCATGAGCGGGTTTTCCCCGGGTACTCCAGTTTCCTCCCGCCTTTCAATCACACATGCAATTGGACATAGGTGAGTTAGTTACTCTAAATTGTCCATAGGAGGTGAATGTGTGTGTGAACGGTTGTCTATCTCTAAGTGTCAGTCCTGCAATTAACTGGTGATTGTACAGTGTGTACACCGCCTTACACCCTAAATTAGCTGGGATAAACTCCAGCGCCGCCACGACCCTGAACAGGATAAGCGCTAAATTATGAATGAATGAATGAAATAAGGTTACTTCTTTATTGCTACAATTACAGGGAAATTTCAAATTACCAATCACGACAAAGCATACTTATTATAAACAAAATGTTCCAGTAAGGTTTGTTTAGAAAGTGATATTGAACTGGAGGAAAATTAATAGTGTATATCAAAGCAAGATAATAATTAAAGTTAAGAAAATAAGATCTTACGTTGCTTTTCACAGGCAGGAATGTGAGAGAAATATTGTCCATATCATTGAACTGGTCAATTTTGATTGTCAGTCCTGCTATTGTGTTGTGGCACCATCCCCATAATTTCTGCCCATTCTAAAACAGCACACTTCATCATGTCATCAACCCTGTACGTTAAATAAAAAAAAATGTAATCTGCTTGCGTCCCCTGCTGCATAATGCCTGGATTACTTTGTCATTCATGCTGAGGTATAAAACATGAAATTCATTGAGTGATTTCAGAGATCCAGCTTAGAATGCTTCAAATCCTTACTACCTATTTTTATCTCCATGGTGACGTGTCTATTAGTTTATATTCCAAGTATTTTAGATATAGATCACATGTTAATGAGAATAAGCTTTCATTTTGTTTTTCCATCCCTTCTTCTTCCCTCGCTCTCTCCGTTTTACAGGGCCATGATTCACACTCGATTAAATTCCTGCTTTTATTTCAAGGCAGGCCAGCTCATTTGAAGCGCCAGCAAGGCGACGGCAGTGAGACAGGGTCTGGTGGAGGTCCATTCCATATGGCACAACCCAAACACTCTGAATGTGCCACACCTTTCTTGAGTTCCTGCTGGTTAATGTGTTTTTACAAGGCTAATACCATCTACACATTTCAGGACTACACTACTCAGCGAGATTCCAGGACTAAGCTAACAACTAGCTTTGTAAAAGACAACATGGTCGCTTGCCAGTACCTTATGAGAGAATTTAACCCTAAAGCATGCACAAAGTAAGAACTCTGGCTGTTTCCTTAACATTTGAACCCATGAACTGAAAAATACTAATCATTTAAGTTTAAATCCACATGTATGCTTTAGTTGGAAAACCGTGAATATCATTTTTAAAGAGGGGCTAATGTAGTTTTTGATGCAACAAAAGACAACACTATAAATGAAGGCATATATTTTATTTATCAGAATATTGCTATGTTGTAACCATATATTATCTGCAAATGAATGCACATACAATTTTAGGCACGGTGAAATTATCCGTTTTGGGATTAAAGCCACCATATCCCCAACACATTTGTTATTACAGTAGAGACAGTGCAGTATGTTGTATTCAGAGTAACAGCAGTATTGTATTCACAGAAATGGTAACAGACTGGATTGTCATGTTGTGTAAAGTTAACAAGGCATTATAGTGTCATAATAGCTAGTCATATCTTTGGGAGATTGTAACCCTCAATTACATAGACCAAAGGCTATGCATAGCCACAATTTTCCTGCAAGTCGAGCCATTTCAAATATATTGCACAGCTTTAGTAAAGGTATAGCATATAGAATAACATATTTACTACATAAACAAACCAAAAATAAAATTGAACAGTATAATTCAATTGTTGGTATTCCGTCGCAAATTCCTATTTCCTCCGTCTTTTTTATGGCCGTCTCAAACTTACCGTAATTAAAAGACCTTTTCCGCCTTTTTCCTTTAAGGAATGAGTGAAAATTCTCTTGAACCGTCTTGTTAACAACTGTAGGATGAACACACCGCTAAGCCGTCAAAGCACACAAAGGTCAGACTTATGTAATAGATGCAGCACTGCAGGGTCCTGCGTTATGATCTGGTTCACCCTTCCAGTGGCCGTGCTTTGACCCCGGTAGGAAACTAAGCACATAACCTAGTTCTGTCAGTATGTTTGATCACGCTGATTGCCTCTTTATGAGTCCTTAAATGTAGTTCTGACCATCCAGATGCACATGTGATTCTAAAATCGGTTGCATAAACAGGCTATTACAGCCATTACATTCTTTTTGCTTCTTCACAAATAAAGGCACGTTACACATCCTCTTAAACTCACTTTTTTGTCTCCATACACAAACAGACAGCCTCACCAGTGTTTTGGAAACTAATTTGATATTTGTTATCAGACAAACATAGGGCTGCTGACAGCTGGAGCTCGGCTAACAAGCAGGTCGCATCAGACCTTACAAGTTCACAGGACAATTCGGGGGCTTTAACCTACAGTATCAGCACACGCTGAAATCAAAAGAGGCGGGTGGTGAGAGATAAAGGCACAGGAGGGGGTGAAAGGCAATTCTGTCTCTTTTTCTCCATCTTAAGGCAGAAGAAAGCCATGGCTAACTGTGAAAAAAGCTCAGGATTTTGCTGGCAGAGGGGTTTAAATCAGTGCCAAAGATAAAAGTATACATAAGCAGTCAAACAGAATTCATAGGAAGTGGGTTCAGCATTAGTTCACAAACATGGCCAAGAAGCTCAGAGTAAACACACGGGCCACACGGCTTTTTCTTCATGCATAGATGGCTTGATCAGAGGCATAAAAACATGCATATCTCTGTGTAAGATCCGGTTACACTCCAATCTTCTTGCAACTTGTTGAAGTTGGAGCCAGATATCAGTAGAAGCAGCATGGATTACTATGTGCGTATACACAGTGACACAGATGATATTGTGACTTGATTATCCTCAGGAACCCAGTAAAAGGGATGGAGCAGCAGTAGAAGGTACTGGGATGGCCGTCAAGCCCCATCGCTTTTACGGAGTGTTCTCAAATTTCCCAGCTTATTGTTTCCCATTTCCTAATCCACTGAAGGGGCCAACCATCTTCATAGCAGCATAATTCTGCAGAAATTGAAAAACATGGTCATTCAAATCTCAAATGAATATTATGCGAATGATGAACAAGCGGCTTCCCCTGTCTAAGATCTTAACTCTAACATTCGCACCCTTTCATGCAAACTGTGTCATGTGAATAGTTACACATTTCCAGGCATCAGACCATGTTGGGTGATTCACACGAAAGAGACATAACCTAACCTAACAAATTCTAACAGATCAGTTACCGAAACATTTTCCAGAACTGCCTAAGGAATAAGTCAAATCTGGGCTTTCTAACTCAAACAATGTGTGTCTATGGAGCACTCATCATCATTGAGTTTGTGTGTGTGTTGGGGGGTGCATGTGTGTGTAGGTGAGTGAGAGAAATATTTGACCCAGGTGCAATATTAAATAATGGGCCCCACATTCTTGAAATATGATCAGAGAGATACAAGCTTTTCACACACTACATCTATCCTTTGATCCATAAAAAAATTCCACCCAGAAACGATACCCACCACACACACACACACACACACACACACATTCACATACAGCCATGCAAACAGCTTACAGGGAACGAGTAGAGAAAAACTCCCAAGAAGAGCAGGATGAAGAACAAGATGATCAGTCCTAAAATGAACCATTTAAACCTCCTCCACAATATGAACCTCAGCGTTTTATAAGGAGAGGAGAACCACAGGAAGGAGGTTTCAGGACGCCTGCACAGAAACAACGAGAAGCCAGATATCAGTCTTGTATATGTATATATAAAATGTATATATAAAAATATGCTGTATTCATTTATCTGTAGGTTTGACTCATCTGTACCCGGATTATCAACCTGTGGTAATCGAGTCTCTGTTTTGGAAACAAAAAGGACGAATTGACTCACTGGGGCTCTTCCAGTCGAGGGTTCATATTGGGCTCTTCTCTGCCCAGACCTGCAGGCCTTTCTTCCTGTTCCTGCTCTGAAACAATCTCCAGTGTCATCTCAACCTTACCCTGAGGGACAAGTTTCACATGTTACACATTTTCTGCGTGAAGAATAAATAAAATAAAATGAACAGAAAACGGCTCTAATGCTCTAAACTGACATATCAATTAAGTCCGCGGACGGTTGTTGAATAAAGCATAGCGTTCAAAAAGAAATGACATTACAATAACTAGAATCATGGGCTGTCACATATTCCCCTGATCACAGATGCACCCTGAAGGACAGGGACAAGTACCACGTGCTTCCGTTTTGGTTTCTGTTTGAGACGGTCTCCGCCTGGTCTGTTACTTGATTGTGTCCAACTGTTAAGTGTTAACTGCTTCATTTTGTTTATTTTTACTATTTGTGTTATTAGTAATTTCATTTCTGAGCCGGGTCCTGGGTTTCATTCCACTTCCGGGTTTTGCCCCTTGCTGCTTTGCCTTGTATCTGATAATGGCATTGACATTTGCCATGAATTACGTACCCACATTATATGGGATTTACACATTTAGTTTTTAAGAAAGTTTTATTAAAACTTTTTTTTTTATGTAATTTTATGCAACCTTTACCGGAAATGTCACAAAAACAGCAATACAGGAAACATTTGTAGTTAGTAAAAGGGGTTTTATAGCTCAAATCATGAAGTAACTGATTTTTTTTTAGCGCAAGTTCAGAATGTTGTACGTACTCTAAATAGTAGCTTGTTTAAAAAAAAAAAAAGAATACAGATATAAAATTGACAAGAAAATGAATTTGTGATTGCTACAGAAATATATTTCTGATAAATATGCTAAATAGGAATCTGTTTGGTTTAGAATTCACAGCATCCCAGATCATCCTGAGGAGGTTACTAACGAATAACGGAAGATAACTGTTTACTCACACCCTACCAACCGGCCTTAGACCACCACTGTCAGTGAGTTAAAGGCTCAAAGGGAAACATGTAGGAAGTCTTGTTCCTGGCTATTTGTCATACAGTACAAACACTTTACATACTCGTATACATATTTTACGTATTGCTACAAGATGTTTGTGTGTTAGATGTCACTCACTGCTAAGATCTTCTCTCCCTGTCTGTCACACACACAAGGCCACCAGCCCTTGACTGTCTTTTGTTCAAACAGAGACACCAGCTTGTCCTGGGGCTGAGCGAGCAGCTCCAGACCGCATTTCTCAGGAGACTTCGCTGGCTTCAGCATGTGGTTCAAATCCATTTCCAAACAACCTGAAAGAGACGCAGACACAGAGAAAGAAATGCAGTCTTTATGCTTGTTTTTTTTTTTTCTTCCCAACAGTTTCTTTCTGAAAAAGGTTTTTGGCAGTTTTATGCTTTGCCACCCTAAAGTGGCCAATTTGTCACAGTCTGTGAAAATGTAAATGTAACACTGGCTGTATGAAATACAGGTTAAACATTTACATACAGAGTCCATAATTCACAGTACAACATTCTTCTTGGAGTCATGTTCTTAAGGCCATAACTCTTATTTTCCCTGAATGTGCTGATATGTTGGAAATAAGTTTAATAAATGTAATAATAACAGCGGTCATGAAGACGAATGATGTATTTGTGTTGGGGTCCACTGTGTACGGTGTAGCCTCAGGGACAAAGGCTACAAGTTACATAGGTTCAAACTGAGGCCCAGATGCATGCGACAAACTAATTATGAAATATACACATGTGCACAGCAGGACACACAGGAACATACTGTAAGCTTAAACATCAGGATTCTATCAGTGCGCTTCTATTTCACGCAATGCTTTGCTTCTTGTTCTGCTGTCATGTCAAGGCTGAGAAATGGTGCCGTCGAAGAGCCCTGTGGTTTTGGGAAAGTTAACACCATCAAACAGGCTAAGTTGGAGGTCTGACTGAGATTCTCTGTTCTTTGTGTGTTCGTACCAAGGTAATCGTCAAAGGAGAACTTGTCATTGTCCCAAATTTGAATGGTGATTTTAGGAGGAACCTTCATTTCAGCCTTATCCAAACTCCAGAAGTGCTCCTGCACACGCACACACACACACACACACACACACACAGAGTATATTTACATTTCACATTAATTAGTGTATTTTTTGTGCAGAAATTCAGAAATAAAATGAAAGAATAGTCACTCAGTAACCAGGGCCCATATTCACAAAACATCTTACGGCTAAAAGTAGCTCATAACTTCCCAATTTAGGAGAAAATCTTTAAAATACTAGCCGGGTCAGTCCTAAACTTAGGACGCTTTTTTTGGGAAGTATTTCCCAAAGCGTATTAGTGCAAAAAACTAGCTCCCAAATTTGTGAAATGTTAGGAGTAGTGAAGAGGACTCGTAAGTCACAAAGCCCAAAACACAAGCTATACTACAATGGCTGTTGCCAACATTTTAGAAACATTTGATGATAATGAGCTTTTAAAAAGGTATAGCGTTAACCGTGAGGGGATTATGACCGTTCTAGAACTTGTCATAATGCAATCACTTTACCAGCGAATAGAAACAGCCCAATAATGCCACTGATCAAAGATTTGGCAACTGTACACTGCCTGGCAACCTGGAGAAATGCAGCTATGCAGTGTAGATGACCTTCACTTGATGAAGCCCACTTTACGTTCACTTTATTTAAATATTGCAACATAATATCGCACTTTACAACATTTCTATGAATAAATCTCTGAGACCCCGCCCCCTCCTTTATCAGCCAATCACTGTGTGCATATTTAGTAGGCATGCTGACATCATCCATAGCAGCGGGATCAGCCCCACCCTTACTCTTAGCTTAAGACTTCTTTATATTCCTTAGTAAAAATGTTACTATTAAACTATTAGCTAAAAATGTTTACTGCTATTTAGGAGCACTCTTAGTGCAAAGATAAAATGTTTTGTGAATATGGGCCCACATTTATTTGTAACTAATCAGTAGTAACTACATAGTTACTATTAAGTAGCAAAAGCTATTAGATTGAAGTAAACTTTTTTCTAAAAACTTATAGATGAATGGGAAAAAACAATGTTATCTATGGGGATTATAATCAATGGTTAATAATTTAATGAAAACAATACAACACATACAATCTAAATAAAATGCCCCACTCAATATTCAAACCTGGATTTTGTCTTTATAACTGGAGTTATGTATAAAGTCAAGAAGGGTGGGGCAAACATATTATAGATAAATGATATCCCATTCAGTAAAAGAGAAGGACTTTTGATCTGACATTACTTTTATACTATCCCTAGTGTCTTAACATGAACTCTTGAACATTTTGTCACTTCTGATAATAACAGCGCATCTGTGAAAGCAAACACATTACATCCAGATCCACTGATGTGCGAGCGTCACCATGAACAGGGTCCAGGACACATTGTATCTTTTACAAGAACAAAATAGAACATTTGCTTCAATAGATACAAGGCAATAAATATAAGACTTCTTCCTAAAACGTGCGATACGTTTGTCTACGTTACTCACACAGTGACGATGTGACCAGTGTAAGTGCAAATGAATGCAACAAAAAAGCAAGTACGAAATGATTCAAAAACATGTTTCTGCTGTTCATTTTAAATGTAAAGATTTCTCCAAATTTGATTCACCTCACACCAGTATTTAAAGATCTCAAAAATCGGTATCCTTTTACATATACCTTAATAACGTGACAATTCAAATCAATTTTACATGGCATGTAACTTAATTAATTGTAAGTTCATTAAGCTGCCTCCAAATAACAATAAAACATATACTGTCGGTTAAAATAGTTCTTCAAATGAGTAGTATGTCCAAATGATCAGAATTTGTAAATGAGTAAAGTAGAAATACCCAGATGACCTACTGCTTCTACTGAGATTCGGCACTAGCTAACAAATATACATAGCAATAGCCGCTAATGCAATAGAGTGTTAATAGAGCTGGTGCAGATGAGGTGGATGTAAATGATAGAGGTATTGGACAGGGATGTGTCCTCAGTAAATTGTAGAAGGTATCCTTTATTCTTATTTAAGAATAAATCTGTTGCAATTTTATAAACGAACATTTTTTTTGGAGTTATGAAGTCGTAAGTCACATGACAATGCCAACTAGGTGGCTGTAGTATTTCTAGGCTACGCACATCGACTGATTATTACACACTGTATCAACAAAAACAAAGCAGTAGTAAATGTGTATGCAACCGTAACGAGTGTAATGAGAGAGAGCATACTGTAAGTGAAGAAAGCAATGAAAGGCAGATGTAAACAGATAGAGCTGGAGCGTAAATGAGAAAGAGCGAATGAGAAAACAATGGCGAGAACGTGAGAGTGAGAGAATTAGACCGCAAGTGAGAGACTGAGCTAGAGTGAGAGTAGGAGGAAGAGAATAGCCAGGCATGCTTGCTCTGAGAGAGTGTCACTACCACTACAAGCCCATTTCTACACCCAGGCACCAGACAAGATTCCATCAGCGTGACAGCACAGTCGCTGTACAGTAGCAGTGCTTAATGTGAGCAGCAGCACTGTAGAGATAATGAAGTCACGCCCTGCACCCGTAAACAAGCCCTGTCTGTCCACCTGGCAACCAATCAAAACAAGCCCCCACACCTAAGCTATCACTCTCCTTTTAACATAAGTGCATAAATGACTTTCTTAATGTATCGCTTCAATTGGACCATACTCCAGAAAACCCCTCAGCCAAAAGTGGATCTATCTACTGACAGCTGACATAATTGCCCACTCTGGGTGTAATGGGTGCAACCGCTATCTTAAATCTTACAAAAACCCGATCTGTTGCTTGCCAAAACCTCATTCTAAGTGCCCTGGACATCACAGCTGTTTTCCCTGAACCAGGTTTGGCTGGGATGCTGGGCATAAATGCTTTGACGAGACTTCTTGTACCTTGTTACAGTATGAAGAGAGCAGGCAGCCAACTTCTGGAGTCTGAGACGATTTTTTTCTCTGGTACATGTCTGCTCATAGGATTTACATCACGGTAAGGCTTTCTGTGGCAGCTTTAAAGATCACTTAAGGCTTGTAGATTTGCCCAGAGAGCCTAACTGAAGGGAATGACTTGATCAAACATGGAGATTAGCTTTCAGTTTGATTCTCAATCAGACAGCTGACACCAGTTAGGAAAGTTGACGTAAAATGATTTTCCCACATCATTATGGCCGATTGACAATAATAATCTATTCCCAGCGTTACTTCAAGTACCTCACCTTTTTGTCAACAATACAGAGTTGTTCAGCAGGTAAGTAATGGAAGGGAAAGAGGAGCCTCCAGTTGAAGTTGCCCTCACCACCTAGCGAGCGATAATGCACATCCGTCTTCTGTTTGTTCCCCTCGTGTCCATGCATCCATCTGAAAAACGAAAAAAAACCAAATCCACGGTTACGACACACTAAATGTTCACTAAACCAATGTCCTCCTGTTGCCCTGCAACTGTGTTTGTTTACACTGTTCCCTCTCTTTAGCACCTTACCGCTACTATTAGTCACATTGGCAGCAGAAAAACATGACAATGTGTGGCACAGGAAACAATACCAAGCAAAGTCACACATTTCCACAGGCTTAACAAGCTCATTAGAACGTCAAGATTGATGTACCCTTTCACATAAATGTCACTCATCCTCTCGCCTGTAACGCTGACATCATCAAGTATCACATCACTTGTGTTCCATATGATGCAGCGTAGAAAGAACCTGTAGAAGAAAACAGTGCGGTTTTCTCCTGGACCATAAATTCTGTACCATAAATTTTCAACGTTTGGTTTTGGAATCGTACTTTTTTGCTTTGCGTGGAGTGATGTTGAAAGTTGGTCCTGGGGCTCCGAGGGATTTCGGGAAAATATCTACCCACAGCTGTAACCGTCCCTGAATTCATAAAAAAAGTGTCAGTTAGTATAACAAAGTGTGAGTCACATGATAATATACAAATACGCAACATTACAACATAATCACAATGCTAACCATCATAATCTGAAAATGTTGTACTGTTGCCCGCAGATTAGTGCTGCATTTGTAGCAATTTATACATTTTATAAAGAAAACAAAATGAGCGTTACCTGTTCTATGTCTGGCTGCATGGGGCTGTATAGAGGCCTGGTTTCCACATGTTCAGGCACAAGTCCATGTCTCCTCAGCACCAGCAGAGCCAGACGCTCCTCCAGTGGCCCAAGGTGAGGGTTAACCGGCTTCATATCATCTACAGTAGAAATGGAGTGACAGAGCGATGCATCACCATTGCATCAATAATACGGTGTATATATGTAATGAACCCATGCATTTAAGTGATTTCCGGAATGTTCATTATGTGTATTTGTTCAGCATACCAGGAAATAGTTTCAGCCAAATGCCTTTTACGTTTGCTTTTTGTCAAAACCTAATACTGTAAAAGTGATGTGCAGTAAGCACAGTATTAACCACAATATTGTTTTTGTGTGAAAAATATCAGTACTTGACCCTCACATTCAAGCTGATGTGGGCAATTGAAACACGTCTTTATAAAGTCATCAATGAGACGTTCGGAAACAGGAGGGGTGAAAAAAAACAGGACTGTAAAGTAAGTTCATGAAGCATTCCATTTCTATGGTCTGAAAAGTTTATCCTTCTTAGTTCTCTGGATGACCCAATGATTTCTGTGTTGATCTAAGAGAAGATTTTTCCTCTTTCAAGACTGAGAGACTAACAGAGAGAGACAGAGAGACAGAAAAAAGCATTTGCTTCTGTTGAGTTTTTGGGCTATTACCCTGTGTCACATCCCTGCGGGAAGCATGGTCAGGGTGTGGATAAGGGAGAAGCAAGAGAGGATTGGAAGCGTACAATTGGCCATGAAGAAGCTGCAAGTCAAAAAGGCCGTCTGACAATCACTAATGTAGGTCGCTATGGTTACAAGAGTTGAAACAAAGCAAGGAGGTATTCTTTGGTGGTGAGAGGAAAGAGGATGGAGCGAGCTGGAGAAGCCCACCACAGTGTTGACCTTGGCTGGGTCGGGCTACACACTAGTGCACTGTAAATCTGGGGCTGACCTTGGATAGATGGCTGCTGAAGCCCTTCGTCTTGCTGACTGTGTGCTTCACCTCAGCAGCAAAGAGCAAAGAGGAGAGAGAAAACCTTGCTTTGGCTTTATTTAATGGTTATCAATTTTGAGTGTTAGGGAGCGGGAATGAAAAAAGTTGGGACACAGGAGAGGAAAATAGGAAAATTAGTTACATGCTAACTGCAAACTTCTCTCAGGTGTGTTTTATCAATCAGGCAAGTGAATTCACTATGGGAGGAATGATACACATTCGGTTGAATAATGTTTGTACCAATGATGTACAATTAGGCGTTTTTTTATAATGCACAGTGTTTGAGTTGGACCGCTGCTTTGATTAGCTTGTTCTTGTGACTAATACACTCATCAGCTCCAAAGAAAAGACTACTCCTATCTATTGTCTGATATATAACATCTACTTTATACAGACAAACACACGTTAGGACACCTTAGTAAAAACTGCATGACTGTGTACAGGTATGACTGACCGAGGTCTGCAGCGGTGTACTCGTGCCCTCTAAAGATGACTCTGTCGTGCTTGTAGACAGGCATTTTGTAATTTCTCCTTTGACAGAGACGATGGAGCAGCTGAGTGGGTTTCAGCTGATCTCTCCACTGGTTCACTCCAGACCTGTGTGAGTGTCAGGGAGAGGCATATTATATTAATAAAGTTTTTACATGTTTGTAAGCGTGTACTAAAAGGGTAATCAGACACAATATTGTATGACTGGCAAAGCCTAAAATGGGTTTATTAACACTGTAAATGCTGAACACTATTACACTAGCAGACAAACAGTATGACAAGATTAGATAAAAAGGACTACAGCTTTTTGAGTTTTATATTAACATTTATATTAACAGTATTTGGACACCCTTATCAGGAGTGATGTAAACCGATCAATCATAACATTATGAGCACTGACAGGTAAAGTGGTGAGCACTGATTATCTCTTCATCACGGCACCTGTAAATTGGTGAAATATGTTACTGTTAGTGGGTGGGATATATTACTGTTAGCGGGTGGGATATATTACTGTTAGCGGGTTGGATATATTACTGTTAGTGGGTGGGATAATTGTAGTTGTAAATTACAACTACTGTACTGTTATAATGTAAGATGTTGCATTGGATTTTTAAAAATACATAATTTCTTCAAACTAAAATTATGCATTACTTGATTTTTCAGTTCATTTGAATTTTTTTGAAGTTTTTCCGATTATTTATAAATGAACTCTGAATCTAATTTAATTTGAAGTTTTCCATTACTGGTAATTTAAGTTTCTCTTAATGAATTGCGTGTGATAAATAAACTTTATGTCTCTACATACTGAACAACATACTGAAGTATAGCCACAAAATTACAGGCAAGGATTTGGCGTAGACATAGTTATATTAAACATAAGGACATGATGGCCGGGTGTCCCAATACTTTTGGGCACATGGTGTATATCTTATTATGAGTGGAGTTTAACTCCATATATATATATATATCAATCACAATAGATTACAAATACTGCTATGAGTTGATCCCGTGATTGTTTATCTCTGTACGGTTCTTTAATCAGCTAAGAACACTGTAATCGTACTCGCATGTGCACTGAAACCTTTCTGATGGAGATTATTTCTACCAGCTTCAAAAGCGAACCCTAGTGCTGATCAATGTCAGCGTGAAAGGACTTCGACTATAATCGAACATGTCGTGTGTTTGGGATGCGAGAGGCGTTTTATGTAGACATGAAAACAAATTGAGCCACGAGACAGAGCTGTCACGCTTTCAGGTTCAGTAAACTAGTTATATTTACGGATGACTCGGGGTTCTCTGTGTGATTGGGTGCTTTTTCTTATTTACATTATTTTATTTTTTTCTACTGTCTGTTTTATTGCTCTCCTTCAAATCAAACAAACCCGAATGTTCAATATCGCTCTGTTTCCTACACTGAAATCAGGCTGAAGTTTACTTCTCCAAAGTGTGGAGTGCAACCCTAGTGTGTTTCGCTTTCATCTCGTCAAATCCGTTTGTCCTTTAGTCTTTTTCAGAACACACCGTTGGACCGGCTACAGATTATGTTATAAGATTTTTAAAAAATGTATACCTTATTAATTTCCCAGGGGGAAATTTGGTAGTTTTCACTTATCCCATCTTATTAGGAAACTGGGGTCAGAGTGCAGGGTCAGTCAGAGCGTGCGGCACTCCTGGAGGAAGTGGGGTTAAGGCCGTGCTAAAAGGCCCAATGATGCCCAATGAATTGCCAGTTCCGGAGCTTGACACACAGCGCCTTTACGTTGCGCCACCACATCCCCAAAATTTTCAATTGTTTTTACATTACTGAATTATCCGTAACAAGGGCAATCACAAAGACAGGGAATCACACGTTCCACTGTTTGATTGACAGCTGTCACAGCATCTTAGTGACAGTATTTAATCCTTTCTTTTCAACCCTCGGATGAAAGCCAGGATGTAAAGATAAAAAATATGGTCGAGAATACGCCGCAAAAAGATTCCATTAACGCATGCACGTTTTCTTAAAATGATAATTAAAAACTAACACACCCCGATGAAAATGCCGGACATTCCGTCACTATCCGGCATGCGGGACAACGGGTCAAAAAGCTGTTTGGTACAACGCAAAGCGTGACTTCAGCTTTATGTTTAGGGGTGCGAAAATTGAAAGTCAAAATTCCTACAAAAACAGACCGGTGATGAACCAAAGAACGTTGGTTTTGAAAAAGTGAAGCGCTTGTTGTCCTAGTGGTAAATCCGTCAGCTTCCATCTTCCAGTTGCAAACTAGAGCTTCACATTGGCTTTGTTTTCAGGTCACACGTTTCCTGGAAATCCTGTGGAGTCCGGTCAAAGTAAACTCCAAAATCATGGAAGCGATTTCAGCTTTGTGTGCCATCAGACAGTCAGCCAACGGATTTTGGGAATAGCATCCGAAGCTAGGACAAGCCCAACCTGAACACTTTGTAATAAGAGGGACAATCGGGGCACGGGTTGTTAAAGAAGGAAGCTAAGAGAATGCTGGAGTAAGATGGCATGGGGTTCGGTGTCCAAGGCAAGCTTTTGTCACAAAGCACAACATCTCCAGCTTTGTTCCTGGAGACAATCATAACCAGACACATTGCTTCACACACTTTTAAATCAGGTTGTTATTATCGCCAGCTGCTCTTAGAACAAGCGTGTGCTCTATTCATGCGGACGTATTCTCCGCAAAAATGAGGGGGAGGCAGAAATTGAAAGAATAAGAGAGAGAGAGAGAGAGAGAGAGAGAGAGAGAGAGAGAGAGAGAGAGTGCCTAATCCATTATAATGCGACCCTGATAATGAAACACAGTGATGCATGTTATGAAGGACGAACGTGTTCTGATGTAACGCCGCCTCCTTATTATCGCCTACAACACACTCAATAATAATAACTTATAAAAGGCTTCGGATGGGCTTATGAGCTTCTGCATTCAGCCGTTCAATCATGAGCAGCCATTACGCCTCCTGAATTGTTCATTACTGATACTGGCATGCGGGCGGACGGAGCAAACCGGCATAGGAGGAAACACGGGAGGCTGGAGGGTTGTGATAACTTTGTTAGCAGCAGCTAAACTGATGAACAGAATAACAAATGCTAATTAAAAACCTGAAGTGCATGCATGCGTTTTGCTGTTGTCATTATTGTTGTTGTAATAAGGTTATGAAGAAGAAAATAAAAAAAAATATAGACATATATTTCTTTTAGGAAATCCTCACTAAATCAGATGTCCCACCTCGGCCGGAAGTTCTCGGACGAGCGCATGAATTAATGGCAGTGTTGCTGGCTGCTCGGTTTGCAACAGTGACTTTTCTATTGCCCACGCTGGGTCCAGGTTGGTTCATTAGCATAGCTAACGTTATTTAAACTAGCTGATTATGTGCAAGGTTACTGATGTTCTACAACGTAATGAGGCCAAATTCTCTGCGCACTTGTTTGAAACTGTAATTAAATCATTTATTAAGACAAGAACATGAGTAGATTGATAATGATATAAGTAACATATTTTAATGCATGACTGCGTTCACGTGGAAATTCTCTGGATTCTCCTTGTGTTCCTGTCCGACGCCGGACACTCGGGACGTGGTATATGAAAGTTTTAAGCATTTCGTTTCTAAGGTTACAGTATATGTATAGTGCAGTAAAGATATCTCTAACACAAAACCGCAATGTGAAACCGAGGTATCTGTGTTTGTGTGTGTGTGTGTGTGTGTGTGTGTGTGGGTGTGTGTATGTGTGTGTGTGTGTGGGGGTGAGAAACGTTGGTACTAGCTGCCTAAAATGAATTTTTACGGGGTGGGATGTCTGCTAAATGGAAATAGTCTGTGGAGGAGAGTAATCAGTAGCCTGCTTTGTTTATATTTAGATCATGACTTCATTAACGGGGTGTCCAGTGTAAATGCTCTGTAACATGACAAGATGCATTCTTTGTATCATTAACTGATAAAAAGAAAATAGATAGATAGATAGATAGATAGATAGATAGATAGATAGATAGATAGATAGATAGATAGATAGATAGTAATAATAACAGCAATAATATTAATAATAATGGTTAAATGAGTTCTTTACAAAGCACTACATTATGTTTTATTTCTGGTATGATGGAATCGCAAACCGCTTCCTATAAGCGAAGTATGCAACAACATCAACACTAAGCCATAAGACGTTTTTCGAACGTCAACTCTTTCATAGACAATAAACAGCAATTCACGTTGCAATGCACAGAATCACATACAGTAGTTCCTACAACTGTAGTCATGACAACTTAGTTAAGTCAGGGTTAAGAAGAGAAGCATAATCTATAAAGGTTTACTGCAGTGTGTTGTGTGTATGTTCCTTTACATCTGTGTGGAATTACTTTAGGTCTTGTTTAGAGTTGAGTTATGGTGTGTACTGAGTTGTGTGTCTTATTGTTGTCCTTAAGGTGTTAGTGGGCACTGTTAGTGGGTGCGATATATTACTGTTAGTGGGAGGGATATATTACTGTTAGTGGGTGCGATATATTACTGTTAGTGGGAGGGATATATTACTGTTAGTGGGGGGGTTATATTACTGTTAGCGGGTGGGTTATATTACTGTTAGTGGATGGGCTATATAACTGTTAGTGGGGGGGTGTAACGTCACGCCCCCGTTCCCCGGAATACTAGCACTTCCGGGTCGCCGTGACGTCACTTCCGGTTGCCGGCAAAG
>JAOUQX010000035.1:7931407-7945837 GCA_028566295.1 Liobagrus marginatus
TAATTTTAAAGACTGGTTTTCTTTTTTTTTTTTTTTTTTTTTTTTTTCTTTTTTTTTTTTCTCCCCTCCGTTTAGCATTCATTTCAGCAGCTTCAATAATGAAGCTGAACCTTTTGTGCAAGCAGGAAAAGCTCCCCATTGCCTCTAATTGGGCAGGAAGCGATATGAAATATTCACAATATGATAACGATAGAGCCCAAAAGGATCATAGTGTTTGTTTACAACTTTGCATTATCAAGGAGGAGGACAGAAAAGCGCAGGAGCAGGGCATGCACTGAATTATTTAATAAGGGAAAATGATAGGATTCAAGTAGCCGTTTCTTACCCTGTGGCATGTTTTAAGAAGCATGTACTTAGAAATAAGGTTTGTTTTGTGAGGTCATTATTACCCAAATGTGATGCCTCAGGTATCGATGCTGCTTATGAGCTTATAATAGATTAGGACGTGTTCCGACACTGCTGCCTGAGCCTTTTTATACAAGAAGTGACCAGGACTATCCACAAACAAAACAGTCTGGTACTTACTTTGACCATTGACAGTGTTTAAGGCATTCGTTCCAGAGGTATGCCAAAATCCTTCTCACATATAAACATGTAATGTGGGTTTGATTTCCAGGAACTGTTTTTTTTTGGTGATATTTGTTACAGGGTTGCCAAATGACTTTGAAATGGCGTTGTTTTAAAAACCAAATTATACAGCCAAATGCCTTAGTGGGTGGTAAAGCGTGTAATCTGGAAACATTAGCTTCCCAGGCATAAGCTTTATTTGTTTGAAAGGGTGCACCTAATGCCATCTAGTGTTCGACCTGGAATTAAGAGTATTTTTCTTGCAGGAGCCTAAATATCATTACACTACATTAGTATTTTATGTATTTTGTAATACTTAAAGAGAAGCCTTTATGACATCTGCATTTTTTAGTAGTTGCTTGAAATGGCCTGTTACTTTCATGCCCTTGATTGCAATGGCAGTCCTCGGGTTTCGGTTGGTAGCCGTTACTCGAACAAGAGGATTTGTCCGTTCTTTGTTGTAGCTGCATATTGCCAGGAGTGAGGTGTAAGATCAATAGCAATTATCAGTAGTGGTGCTGCAGAAACAGACCATTTACTTTCCCAGTAAGGCCACACAACTGCTTATCTTTCTGCACACGCTCCATATAAACACACGGCCAGTTAAAAGATACCTTAAAGATACTTTCACGGCACCTTAAAAACTAACACACATGGTAGTGATGTGTTTTGATATTGATGACAGAACTTGGATTTCATTTTAATGGATTGAGGTTAAGACTGACTATGGCTGAGATCAGTCATGGCAGGATAGTTAAGGGAGGGGTTGTGGTGGGAGATTGTTTGTTTAGTTATGGGAATCAGAGTATGGGAATATGGGAATGCCTGCTGAGACTGGACGTCTGAATGGGTGCAGCATTTGAGCCGAGCCAATGCAAACAACAGTTCACTGCCCTGGGAAATGGTGGCTGGTTTAAATCCTCTGTTGTTATTTACAGATATTTGTGGCCCAAACAGCCCGGGGAAGATGATGAATATACATGCATGATTGCGGTGTTGTACGCTGGCAAAAACAGAGCTCTTGATCATAGGCGATTCTTTTGAGATATGAGCTCAAATTTGAACAACATTTGTACAGGATTGCTTTTAGAAAATTAAACGAGCATACAGAGTGTGATAGACAGTGTGTTGTAACTCTGCCATCAGAGCGTGCATACTTTAGACATTATCAGATGTTTCCCTGTGAGACTGATAACCAAGTATGGAAATAGAATGTAAGCTGAATCTCTCTCTCTCTCTCTTTCTCTCTTTCTCACTCATGCAGGAACAGAATGTAGGGATTGTGCCTCATCTTCAAGACCCCTCTGCAGGGCCTCATCCAGGGCAGGCCAATAACTACAACATGCTGCTTAGGACTCAACTAATGAGGAAGCAGGTCAGTGGAAGAATCCCATACTGAAACAACAATGGATTTTCTGCAACTCTTTGCTTCCGTAACCACTAGCACTCTGTGTTGTGGCTGTGAAGATCTATTTACATTTGCTAAACATCATGCTTAGATGGCAAGATGTTAAACTGTTATTTAGCTCTTACTGCTTTTTTCCAAATTGTTCAAACTGTGTGACTGGTATTTTGGGGCTGTATTGGTAATACTTTCTGTCCTTTGCAGGAAAAGCAACGGCAGATAGAGCAAATGAATGAAGGACAGATGTCAGATTGCCAGCAGGTGGCACCATTTCAAGGTAGTGGTACAACATTGTTTCTATATGGTAGATATTAAATACCAAAAGTGACTTTAAATTGTTCTCATTTTTACTTAAGGAAACTTGAGATGTAGAAATTATAGTGCTATTATTTGTTTCCATAAGATTCTGTTTGCCCTTTTTTTGTCTCACAGGTCCAGGTAGAACTATACCCCCCGAATGTAGTGGTTACCCTATGGGTGCTCCCCAGCATCCCAACCCCACCTTGATGTCCCATAGTGGCTCCATACTACCCAATCGCATAAATCTTCCTCCTGGATCTTTGTCCCAGGTGGGCCACCCTGGTCCTTACATGGGTGGAACTGGCCCCAAGCAACCCTTCTACCATCCCTCACAAGACTTGGGGATGCCTATGCGCCCAAGCCAGAGCTTGATGGGAGTGGGAGGTGCTCCAAGGCAGCCTACCCACCCAGGACATATTGTAGTTCGAGCAGGGATGCCTTTACCAAACTTGGGAGGAGGTCCAACTAACCACCTCCGGCAGGCATTGCATCAAGGTGCCAGTCTTCCTCCACGTATGATGTGTCCCTCTCAACAACAACCCTCGCAATCCCAGCTGTGGCAGAGCCAACAAAGGGCACACCCACACATGGATGCTGTTAACCACCAGCACCTCTTCCCCAGTGGAGGAGCACCCCCAGTCTGTGGAGCACCACAATTCCCACAGAGACCAGGTATGCCAGCCAACTTTAGTGGTGCTCGACCTCCATCGAACCAGCTAGCTCCAGGAATGGTAAGCAGACACATGCAAAAGATGCCCCCTGCGCAAATTCTCTCCTCCATGAGCCAGCAGAACTTTAGGATGCGGGGTCCTCTAACCACCATGGACATCATGAAGACTGGAGGTCCTGTTATGATGGACCCAGCTCATGGCATGGCACCCCCAAGCTATCCCTCAGTGGATAAACATAGTCTGACACAAGGCTACAGTTCAGGACAAAATCCAGGAAGTAAACTGCATCCCTATGACTATCCAGCCCAGCACCAGAGCAATGGAAGCATGGCAGTAGGACCTCAAGGACCTGTGGGAGTTGGAGGAGGCGAGGTGGACTTTATAGACACTTTAGTGGGTTCCAATGATGACTGGCTTAACAACCTTAACATGATTGATGAATACTTAGAGCAGAACTCATAGTGGAAGTCAACTAATTGTTGGGCAGCTAGAAACCCTTTGTTCGAGAAGGTACCACCAGTCCAAGCCTCTAACCCTATCCTATACAAGTGGCAACTGATAGGTTGGAATCAGACACCTAAAACAAAGCTGGCCTACTCTTTAAAGACTTTACAGTCAGGGCTGATGTCGTTAACCAGTGCCTCTGATAGGCATTTAAAATCGTCAACACCTAGTTTGCTGACGTCTCTAAAGTTCTCACATCAAAGATTGCTGAAGGGTTCTATCTAAATAAATGTGCTTCAACTGCCTTTAAGGACAGTTAATAATCTGCTTCCACGGGTCTTGAACACTGTGTAATGAGCTGATCAGTGTTTTCACAGCAAAGTAAACGAGGGAATTCATCCATGAAATATTACAACCCGGTGCAGTTAACTTGGTTGGACGGTATGGAAAAGCTTGATGTTTCGCTTGCTAATAACAGTGGAAATACACATGTTGATGTCATTTCTCATGTGATCTGTTTGGTGGTATTTCAAAGGGGCTTAATAATGTACATAATAAACTATTTTGTAAAATATGTTTTTCATAAACTGTACCATAAAAAGGAAGTACACATATTTATACTTCTTTTGTGCAAACACATTCTTTAGCGTTTCCATTGTAAATAAACTAAATGATAAGTATATGAAGAAAACGGAAAACAATGTTGTAAATTATAACAATTCAGTGGATCTTGTAAACTGTTGTCATTTGTAATACGCAGGACAATATTGTTGGTTTTTACAGTAATACTATGTATTACTTTGTCAAAAATAGTTGTTATGGTTTTGACATAACTGGACTTCTGGTACTCCTGTGTGGCTAAAAAAATGTTTTTGTCAATTTCCGACACTACTTGCACTATAAAGTCCAGTGGTCCCCTATTTGTGTCTTCTATTCCAACACATTTTGCACTAGACAACTGTTTTTGTCTTTGTCATCATACGTACCATGTGGGGACATTGCCTGACGGAATAGGGATTTTATGTTTAGAAGCAAGTACATATGCATTATCTCATCTATATGTCAACGTTAGTACAGTATACAAAATCTACACTAGGATTATGTATGTTTTCTGCATTTTAAAAATATTCTAGCACCATCTGTTATATGAATGACACCACAGATACCACTTAAATTTCATCCACTAGCCCCGGTATTTTGTGCCAGAGTCCTGGGTTCCCTTTTGTTTGTGATCTTTTGGCTAAGGGCATAAACTTTAGGCCATTCTGATTTGTGCTTATTCTGTGATTATTCAATTTTGTCTTATTTTTTAGATTGAAAAATAAACTGTAAAAATGCAACATGGCTGATGCTTCATATTTATTTTTTCTATTTGTTGTAACTGCTTACGTCCTGCTTTTGAGCCGAAGCTGATAATATGTTTTTGGCTAGCTACAGACTTTTGCAGAGGAACAAAGCTCTGAGGCGATAACAAATGAGGCTTAAATATAATTAAATATAATTGGTTAGCAACAGTGATGTACAGTGCATAAACACTGAGTGAGGCAGTGGGAAGTGATTACGGTGTTGGCCTGCTGACTGAAAGATCATGTGTTTGATTCCCAGCACCATCAAGGTGCCACTGCTGGGCCCCTGAGCAAGGCCCTTAACTCTCAAGTGTTCAGTTATATAAATGAGATAAATGAAAGTCGCTCTGGATAAGAGCGTTTGCCAAATTCCAGAAATGAAAATGTATATGAGGCAATTTTTCATTTGGACAAAACCCTCTAATATCATTCTTACTGTTATATTGTTACATCATTAATAGAAATTGCCCGATACTGATTTTTTTAAAACCGGTTATTAGCATGTTTATGTGACCAACACCTCAAGTTGCCTGAAGGTTAGCAAGTCTGTGTACAGCATATAAAATGAAAACACTGAAAGCTCTCACAGAGGCATGAAGATTGCCTCAGACTACTGTATATCAGCAGTGTATTATACCTCATTTAAGATTTAAGTTCGTATTCTAGTAAGTTAGACAGATGAACGTTATTATTATTGCCATTTTTCATGTAATAAATACCATAAGGATGCTAAGTTATTGCTTAAACCTTAAATCTATCATTTATTGAGCTAATACCGAGTAAAGTGAGCTGCTTTGCTTTTTTTTATTGCATTAAGAGATCAGATAACTGTTCAGATTCGGCTTTGAAATTAAATCAGCATCTTGTTCTGTAGGTAACAGCAAGTTCCATATATTCACAGCAAACAGACAAAGCATGGCTTTATGCAGTAGCCAGGTTTTTTTTTTTAATGTTTATAACATTGTACTATAATAAGCAGCACTGTGATGAGGAGTGTAACAATCAAACTCTGGTTTGATCTTGAGTTCGAATCAATTTTGCGTCAAGAGTTTGGTAATACAGTATATTGGTGGGCCCTCCGGTGTGCACCCAGGATATCCCCAGTATAATCTTCCTTTCACAACACCTTAACAATAATGAGCTTTCAAAACATGGCCTTTTATATACTGTTTAAAGTATATTACATTTTTAATACAGTTGTAAGAACAGCAATGACACACTGTATGACTAAAAGTATGCAGACACCTAACCATTAAACTTGGGATGATTGTTCCATTCCAGATTGCCTCTTTTGCTGTTATAATAAACTATTTTGTGATGGCTTTGGAGAGTTTTAATCATACAGCTATAAAAGCATCAGTGAAGACAGGCTGTGAAATCAGGTAAAGAGGTCGGGATCCCAGGCGATATTCCACTTCATCCCGACGATGTTCAATAGGTTTGAGATAAGCGCTCTGTGTACGACACTCAAGTTCTTAAAGAACCAACCATAACACACCATGTCCTCATAGAGCTCAGGGGTTTTGCACATAGGGGCATTGTCATGCTGCAACAGTGTTTGGAGCTCTCTCTCTCTCTCTCTCTCTCTCTCTCTGTCTCTCTCTCTCTCTCTGTCTCTCTGTCTCATTCATTCCTCGCATGTTTTGGGAAGAGGAAGTGTTGTGGAAATCCTTAAGAAAACCTTAAGATACATAGACAACAAGAAGGAAATATCTGTAGAGACAATAACCTGAGGTCAGAATAGAGCCGAGGACCCCAGAGCTGTGTTTAGTAAAAGCAAAAGCTTACACTAGTGTGGGGTGTGTTGAAATAAAACTACACTGTATTCATAATCATTTTCTCGTCAATAAATTATCTTGTTTATGCACAAGAACTTCTGGTACCAACATCATACATCACAGTAAAGCACAGAGTTTTATATGTAACTTTAATAACCTCATTTTTCTACACAATACTTTGGAATCACAGCAGAACTGCTAGTGAGACCTTCCCTGACCAAAATCAACATTCTGACCACTCTGCATCTCAGTTCTTCATTTTCATTTAAACTGTTTCACTTTGAGGTTAAATGATGGTATTGTTTCCACTTTGTTAACCGATGCATTGCACCTGCATTTGCTTCCTTAGAACTGAGGAGATGTAAGAGATTTATTTGAAAGATAGATATACTAGCAGTTATGTATAATTGGCCACAAAATATAATACTGCAGAATTATAAACTACAAGCACAATTCAATTGTAGCAAAAAACTACAAAGACCTCACAGCAGGAAGGTCATGGGTTTGATTCCTGCCCAGGGTGTTTCTGTGTAGAGTTTGCATGTTCTCTCCGTGTTTGCGCAGGTTTTCCCCGGGTACTCCGGTTTCCTCCTGCTTCCAAACACATGCGATTGAGCATAGATGAATTGGTTCATCTAAATTGTCCATTTGAGTGAATATGTGTGTGAATGATTGTCTGTCTCTAAGTGTTAGTCCTGAGATTAACTGCTGATTGTACAGGATGTACCTCGCCTCACACCCTAAGTTAGCTGGGGTAGACTCCAGCGCCGTCGTGACCCTCAACAGGATACGTGCTAGATAACGAATGGATGAATGAAGCACAATTCATTTACACACCCAACTGCATGGACAAAGCGAGTCAAAGGCAAAGTGTTCCGTTAGTAATGACCCAGCAGCTCTGCACAGCGTCACAGCTGAGACAGAAAGGAAGTCAGAAATGGCAATGAGAGGCCCATTAACACCTTCTAAACTATCTTGTGATTTGTATATGTAAGAAAAGATCACACCTGCATGTAAGTACAAGTGACAAAAAGCAGGCTTGGGGTGTTGCCTAGATCCTGTATTATTCAGGAAATACTTTATGGACACATATTTGGTCAGTAATACTGCAAAGACAGTCATAGTGACTGCCTGTTTAAGCATTACTAGACTCTGTCTCCAATAATCTAGTGACTATAATGTTCATTTGTGTGTTTGTGTGTGTGCGTGCGTGCTTGCGTGTGTGTGTATGATATTGAGATCATCAGTGATTTGATTAGTGTAAAATGATTTGACCAGCTGCTTCAGATCTGAGAAAAACAAACAGGCACAGGGTAAAGCAGGTTAAAGTGTGCTGTGTAATCAAAGGGACTTAGACGTTATGGCTTCTCAGTTGTTGCTTTTATGAATCCCAAGCATAAAACCTGGCCTCTGTTGAGCCATTTGCTTGAGTATCTAACATAAAGCAGAAGAGGAGATCACTGCTGCCCATGGTTTATAGATACAGAACGCAGAACTGAACTTCACATGAATGTGTTAGTAGTAATCTAAATCACACCCTGGCTCCATACAGATAGTAAAATTGATAAGGATAATAATAAAACAGCTATACGCTTCTTTATAAGGAAAAGCCTTTCAGACTGTCGTATATATTTTGTGATCATTCATTCAAAATGTGTTTATCTTAAAGGTTATAGTGAATCATGCATCTTCACTAAAAAGTAAAAAAGGAGGTCAATCATAAACTTGCTTTATTTAGCTTAATACTGAGAGATTTATATGATAACACATCTGAATAGTACTGCTTCCACATTGTTGGCCTTATGAATGAGGTACTGTATATTACATCATATTTCCAGTATTTGGCAGACATCCTAATCCAGAGCAACCTTATTTATACATATTGAGGTTAGGGTTAGGGCTCAAGGCCTCAGCAGTGGCAGCTTGGTGGTTCTATGATTTTAAACTTTGCACCTTCTGATCAGCAGTCCAACACCTTAATCCCTGAGGTACCGCTTTCACTACTGAAAGATTTGTCTGGCTTCATATTTATGAAGCTGTAAAAATTATTGTGCAAGGTGACCATATCCAGTGTCCTAAAATTAGGCACAACTAAGCTCACTTATGCATGTTACAGGATGTCATCAATTTCATACTGTAGATAATTTCAGTTTAAACTAGATGAATTCATTCGAAATACTGCATTACAGTCAGCTAGTCAAACACTGTTACGTTCTGGCTATTTTTAAATAGACTCTATACTGACTTTTATAAAGTGATTAAAAATCCATCTCGTTTAAATTTGTCGAAGTGGCCGACATGACACGCAGCCAATCAGTGTGCTGAGCGCGGTCACATGACTCGGGCAGAGCGCTTCCTGCGGCGGTGCTAAACAGACTGGCCATTTCAGCAACGGACAATTGCACTTATCGGGTGAGTAGTGCGTTAGCAATCGAGAACTGACGTTCGGTTTACGTTGTGTATGTTATTCAAGAGTTTGTTGTACATTCTTGGTCTGCAGTGTTTGGGGTCTTGATTAAATGATTCACTTGAGAGCACTTTTTCTGATAGGCCCGAGCTATTTCCTGGTAACACTGAGCCTACGCGTTTGTTTCTCAACGCGTTTTGTGTCAAATCCCGCCTCCTTGTTAATTCTTTACTAGCACGTGGTGCTTAGTTAGGTCTTCGTGATTGGTTGGTTTTGCACTGTTCAATCACAATGCAGGAGGCGGGACACCACCAGCCAATCCGAGCTCAGAAGTCTGGGTTTGTTGGAATGTGGGTGGGAAAACAACAGTGGTCCTCTTTCAAGATAAATAGTGTTCCATGTCCAGGCTCGTAACAAACTCTGTTAATAAAGAGAATGGAGAGAAGTTGTCAAAACGTCGTTTTTATACTCGTGTACACTTTGTCACATTGTTATATTCGCCTTGGTGCGTATTTCGTTTTAGGTTTGTTTTTTTCCAAGTGTTATTTTAAGCCTGACTAATTTTCCATGGCATCAGAGTAGTAGCTGTGTGTTGGAGGAGCTGCTCAGTGTGAGTTTATAGTTCCGTGTGTGAGCCGCTAGTCAGGGCGAACAGCCAACGGTTCGGGAACAGGCTCGTGGAAGTTTTACACTTATTCTAGACTCATTATACTGTGTAGCACCACAGCTAATTTTACTTACTGCAGTTGCCATGCTGTTTTATGACTTGTTTATCCGGAACACAAAGTTTTCCTAATTCTGTTCTTCTCTTCTGTGAGTTTTGCTGTAGCATAATGAAAGCCAACTCAGTTCAGTTCAGTGCATGGATAAGCTTAGCTTTAGGACAAAAAGACGAATGCGTTTTACAAACAGCGTATTTAAAGAAATGTTTTACGTATCTTTATACCTTAATTTGTAGACCATGTTTGGTCGTGTATAAACCGGTTACAATCATTTTTAATATGAAGAAACTTCCACAAACTCCCTTAACATCACAGCCCCAATGATTCATTTGATTCTATTCAGTTTATTCATTTAACCTTTAAAATAGCACAGCATTTGACCTGTTTTTGTACTTTTATGATGCTTTAAGTAATGTAATGTTAGTAAAGAATCACATTGTGTGACTGGTGACATTTTAAACCACGTTTAGTGAATTATTAATCTGGGAGAGATGTGATGTGCTTAAACTGACTGTATAGCTGACCCTCTCTGAGAATCCTTATCCTTGTTCTTTCCATCCTCTCAAATAATCTAACAAAGTTGTACATTCACTATTATTATTACTTTGTAGTCTACCCCAAATATTAACATCCTTGCCTAGCCACATGGCTTTCTAACACTCACTTATCTAAGTTCCTTTGAGCAGTGTTTAGATCACATGATGTCGTGCCCTCTCTATTGATGTCATCTATATAAATAACTGGTGCAAACTACTTATCAGTTCTCTCGGTATCAGAATGAGCTGTGTGATGTACACAATTGGACACAAGCTTGTGAAAACTTTACCAACAATCCCATATAAGTGTATTTTCTCCATATTGCTGCCGATATAAAGTTGGAAGTGAACAGTTGTCTAGAATGTCTTTGTATGCCGTACATTATTCGCTGGAACTAAGAGGCCCAAACACTCTTCCAGCATGACAATGCGCCTGTGCACAAAGCCCCTGAGCTCCACAAACACATGCCCAAAATTGTAGCTGTTTGAGCAAATCCCTCCAACAGCGGTCCAAAATCAGGTGGAGAGGCTTTTCAGAAGTGAGGGGGTTGTTATAGGAGGAACACTGAGGCTTCCTCATATTTTTGTCTACATACAGACAATGACAGTATTCATGTAGTTATGTTATTACAGTTTGTTCCCCTGCAAACTATGAAAGCATGGAGCAGCCGGCTATTGTGGTTCATGACAAGTTGTTTTGATTTTGCACTTAATTACAAACAGTCTAAGCTAAACTCAGCATGAATGGTGACATGTCTTGCTTTAACAGGGCCAACGTTTCTCTCTTGCTTTTAAACCCATTCACTTGCTGATGTGCGTTTACAGTTTTACCTTTGTATGCATTTACTTGGTAAACCAAGACCTTTTTACAGTTAGTAAAAGGATATAACGCAAACTGCAACAGTGTTGCTCAAGTAAGTTTCAGCAGCCTTAACATTCAGTCTCTGTTGTTTGAATCGTTACTTCCACCAAAACCACGTTTCAGAGGGATTTTGTGTTCTTGGCTGTATAATTGAGTTATATGTTGCGCTTGTATTGGAATATAGGAATCAAAGCATATTTGTCCTGGTGCTATCAAAGGACGAGACTTGTACCTTTATTATGCGCATGGACAACTTTTAACCTGGTTTCAGGTACGTAATTGGACTAAAAAGACTTGGAAAAGGTGTTATTGTTTCGAAACAGAGAGACTGAACCCAATTTGGGTAGGGAAGCTTATTTTTAAAACAGTATAAAGTAAGCAATCGAAAACAAAATATATTATTTCTTAACCAGACCATGTGCCAACCCATTGCAGGGCAGAATTGCATGTGCGAACACCCTCTTATACAGCGCTGAGGCGGAAATCTAACCCCCCACCCTGGAGGTGCAAGCAAATGTGCTAAGATTCAGTACTTTGCTTCTTTAAAGAAGTCTAATAATAAACTGATCAGCAGTAGGTATGCTGAAGGTTTCTGTAAGATTTGTTAATTTATTTTTCCAAATTTGCCGGTGGAATCATTAGTGTCAACGGTTTGTAACAGTTGATAGTAATAGTGGAAAATATGATGCGTCATTAGTTAAATGCATTTACATTGTATGCTAGTAAATGTTTGCGGGGTAAATAGAATTAATGACTTTGGGACATACTGTGTGGAGGTAGGCAAAATAAGGCAGTTTGGAGTAGGCCACACATGGCAACGTCATACCACCTTGTCGTTAATTCTACTAGTAAACCACATCCTGTATTTATTTATGGATGGATTTGTTCGACCGATTGATTGATTGATTGAAAAAAAAAAAAATTCAGTCCAACTGCACACTCCGAAAGAAAGTTGTGTGAAGAATGGAGAGCCTCACAGAGAAGGCAAATGCACAATGTGTAAGTGTAAGAGAGGGCAAATTCCAAAGGGTAGGGCGCTGCTGTCTACCCACACCGAAAGGACAAGGAGCACATTCTTCAGATAGAACCGACACATCTCTAATAAACCCGAGTAGTCCAAACATATTTACCTAAACGCTTTCATAATAATTTACACCTTTGGACCCTAGTGGGGATGAACTAGTAGAACCACCTTGGACACGTAACAAGTCCTGTTCGAGCTGAACAGGTTATGCCGGTTTAAAAAATTTTTTTTTTACACAAATTGTATGTAATATGTTGCAGATCATATATTACAAACCCCTTCATTATAACTGCCTAAAGACAAAAAAATATTTGTCACTTGTATAACTGTCATACTTGTCAGGCATTACACAACTATCTCTAATTAAGACAATACTAACATCTTGGGGACCAGCAACTATGTGATTTGGCACATCGACCTCAAATTGTAGTTAATAAGAACTAAACTAAAGCACTTTCACATATTTTCCCTCTAAAGCACCTCATACTGGGTGATTAACTGATGTGTAAAATAAGAGCTATTGTTTCGGTGAAGACTGCTGACTGTTCTAGTACTGGAGTTCTTCCACCTGATCAGTTTCCTGCTGACTAAAACCACTGCCCAACTGACCTTTATGTGTAAACCACCAACCAGGGAGCATGAAGGCGACTGCATCTTGATGGCAATTGCATTCATTCTGTGAATACTGCATGACTTGCTTGGAAGAACATTGTTGTCTGTCGTCTTCGCGTTCACAGACACATGCGTTTAACCCGTATCAGTGTCATTAACGAGAAAGCAAGTGTGACTTCCTTCTCACCCAGAGATGTTACATTTGCTCCTGATGGCTGTAGCATAATCAGGATTCACAATTGTGATCTCTCTCTCTCTCATAGGATGTGCCTTGTGTTTTTTAAAGGGTCCAGTTATACTAGGATATTGTTAGGGTAGCATAGTTTTAAACTGTAAGCATACTGTGACTCATGGATATCAGATATGATTGACTAAGCCACATTGTCACAAACCCAGCCAGCCCCCTGCCCTCGGCTCTCTCAAGGCTATCTTTAGCTGTTGAGAAAACATCAAATGTGTGTGGCATCATAACAAATTGAGTCCATGATGCTTTGCTCTAGTTACATTTTGGCCTAGTTACGCATCTGGTCTTGTCTTGGTTTAGATTTTGGCTCATTTCACTTGATGCTCAGAGTTTCCTTCAGCCTTGTTCTATGTATTCTTTCTTTTGTTTTTGTTATTTGAATTTTTTTGTTGCAGTAGTGGTGGAAGCAGTAGTCCCAGCAATGGCCTCAGCTCCAGCTCCTATACCGGGTTACCTCTCTAGTTCTCTGAACAACAGCTCCAGCCAAAACGTAAGTGCACACTGTAACAGCCTCTGACACTTTGCTTTCCCAACTGCACAAACATCTACATCTTTATTCGGTTCATATTTATTTGTAAGCATATCTCAAAGCTGCAGACCAAATTTGTTCTGACTGGGACCAATGACTGTGCACTTTGCTTAGTTAGGTTTAGGGGGGCTAGGCTTTCTCTCGTCACATTAATAAATGATGCTGTTCAGTGTCCTCCTGTGCTCTATAGAAGCTTACTACGTCCCACTCATTCTGTCAGGTATACATTTACATTACGCTTTATAAAGTTTCTGAGTGTTTATTATGTAGGTGATCCAAACTCTTTTGTGATATAAAAAAGGCAAGATTTGTTTTGACCACACCATATCAAAGAGCATAAATGCATCTCATTTACAGTAGAGGGGGATTGATCTCAGAGAGAGTTGATTTAGCCATCACAAGGTTGAATGATGATGGCCCTGTCCTGGATGAGAATACAAGAGCGAGGAATTAGCCGTTCTGATCAGTATTTGTACCTGACTCAGTATTATCTGTCTTATCATAATATTCTACCTCTGTGCTTATGCTCCTGCACCTTGTAAATCTGTATGCTTTGCACTCTATTTTTACCTTTTGTACGTATACACCGCACAATGACCACGTCAAATCTCATTTAATCCCATACAATCCCATGCCTATAACATGAGTACAGCTGTGTTTTCACTGCTACTAGTTTTAAAGCTGAAACCTGTGCTTGCATCTTCAAGTAAAAGAACGCATTTGGTGGCCACGTTCCCAAATACATGAATATCTTTATGCTCATGTATGTGAAAGAGGGTGGATAGATAGCACTTATCTTTGCGGGGGTTTAGTTGCCTTAGGATGTAACATAAGCAGCAACGCAGTAGTTGGCAGTTATTGTGTGTGTGTGTGTATATATATATATAAAACCTCGGCATACGAACGCCCGGAATACGTAAAATTCAGTTTACAAATTGCAGCTCGTCAAAAAATGTGCCCCTGTATGCGAAAAAAATTTCAAT